>KZ345473.1:67210-84741 GCA_002352805.1 Teladorsagia circumcincta
TGAGGGCCGAATCCGCCATTACTTTCGTTGCGACCTAATAATTCTGGTTGGAGCTTCCATATGTGCCCCATATAGCGAGAGCGCCAAAAGTAGATGTCGCATCATTGCCAGGACCATCAGAAACCCTTACAGCCGGGGTTTTTCCGGAACCCGCTAGGACCACCCACTTAAAGGCAAAATTCGGGCTCATACCAACCTAATAACCCTTTAGAGTGGCTAGAAGTGCGTGGGACACGGCTGCAGAATACGCGCCACGTCCCTGCATCAAATCGCGTCACTAAGACGCTAGCCGCCATGGATTTTGGCACGCTCCTCCAGTTGAGACACGCCCCGCCCACCCGGGGCGTCTGCTTTGCACCGTTGATCTGCTATGCTATCTCCACTCGGGACTCTCTTCCGCTCTCCACGCTCACATGATCTCTCATCCCTCAGCTGATTTTCTGAACTTCCCGGCAACGTAGAGCAGAAGGCTCGTATTTCCCGTGTATTTTCCGATTTTTCTCCTTTTTTCTCCTCTGAAGGTCCACCTCACCTCCCAGCCCTATTTTCACATTTGAGTGTAATCACCTCACCAGTTTGATCTTGAATTTTGCCTTTAAAGTGCATTTTCTCGACCCCTTTTTGGCCTGCTGGAATCGCTCAAATTTTAGTCTTGTAGCTCACGTGAGGCTCTTACAGCATGCGAAACCGTTTGGAAAATGCGCTCCACAGCCAGAAAGACCTCCCTTGTGAAAATCACGGTGATCACATTATCCTACAAGGCAGCCGTGCTTTTAATTTCCCTGCTCGTTAATTTAATTCGTTTTTATTTCAACTGCCTTAGAAACTCTTCCCACGCTAATTAGAGCTTGGGGATTGGTTTCCTTTCGCCACCACAACTTTCATTGGCCTGTCCTCTCAACCATTTCTTCTTTGCTTCGTTGCCGTATGAGAGTGTGAGTCCGCCTTTGTTATCCTGATTCCTCTTGACGCCTCTCATATAGATGTGCTTGGGCGATCGAGCCCGGGCAGTTCAAGGCAAAGGGTGGGAATGAGCGACCTAACCGATCCCTTCCATTACCATGTGCGAGATGATACCACAGAGATGATTACGCGTTCCTAATCCGAATCTGCGCGATAATAAGGTCTCCGGAGAAGGATCGTTAGCTATCGCCGCCTAGCGTTAGCTATGCCCGTCCACCTTGGGAGGCTAGCACAATGTGCGAAATCAGCTGTAGCATCTGCTGACACGGAGCCAGCTATGGCTATATGTCTGGAAAACAAGTCCACCGCTCTCTTGCCTCTCTCCCAAGCCAGCCTCCTTCACGGATAGCAGGAGAGGGGTCTTGTCGACGATTTGTTTCCGTTTTTCTCCACTATTGCTCCTAGTCGCATCTCTACACTCAGTTTCAAGCGCCATAATACTCTAAACTGAGCCCGACCTTTGCCTTTAGGTCCTCCTACATTTATTGCCAGCAGTCGATCCCAGACTTCCACATGCTCTTCAAGAAACGTTGGCATGGTTCAGAATCACACCATGTTGTCTGCTTCCGTAGCCACGTTCACCTTCTTGGGCGCTATCGCAAAATACGGGGCATCCTGTAGGGTAGGAATGAACCTAGAAGAAGCAGGAGCTTCGGGGAGAATGAAAATCGCCTACGCACTAGCGTTGTGGTTTTTACCTTCGACGGCGCTATCGCGAGATGGGGGGGGGGCATCCTCTAGGACTAAGCCTAGGAAGGGCAGGAGATGTGGGGTGAATGAATCGCTCATGCACCCGGGAGCCTCTCCTACCTTTCCTGGAGCGTTTCACATATACGAGATGTTCTTCAAGAGGTTTCGAGCGCAAAGCTACCACAATGCCCCCGCATCTCGCAATAGCGCCCCTTCTACTTTTCAAAAATGTTCTAGCCTGCTTTGATAACCGGCCACGATTGTTGTCTAATAGGGAATGGTAGCCTTTGTGTCCATTGTCTGGCCAAGACTTACCATTGAATTCGCAAGTAACAATCATCATTGTCGCTTCCCCATGGTTATCCCCTCATGAGAGCGTTTTAAGAGCCAACACAACAAAGATTCGAACACTAATCTGAAAATCGCTGCTCAGAGATCGCTGTTCTTCATGAATGCAACCTTAGCTGTGAGATTCTTGATCATTGTTTTACTAAAAGACTTCAGTTAGAGTTTGAGGTTCTCTAGAACTGCTCATTGATAGCGTCTTTCTCGCGACGTCCACGATAGCGACGTCGTGCGTCTACATGGAAAAATACTTCATATTCAGCAATAATAAAATATTTAAGCGCTTATGTGAAAATATGACGGTTATTGAGGTGAAAGGCATCAAGTTCCATTTATGGGAAGTGACGAGGGAAAAATCCAAGAAGCAAAGGCTGAGGAACGAAAAACGGTCCCCATAGACATGCGATCCAGCCGTAAGCTACTGTGTCGTTAGGTCCACTTTCCAAACGTTAAGAGCGAAGCTATTCGACTAGTTCTGTAAGAATCAGCTCTGATAAGGAGGGTGGGGGAGAAGGGTAGGTAGGAGCAGTACGTTCCATATTCTTTAATATTGAAATATTTAAGCGCTCATGTGAAAAACATGACGGTTATCACATGAGTGCTACAAAACAGAAAACTATATTTTCTCATCGAATTTTCAATTTTGGACGCATGCCCGCCCACTGTGGGCGGAGTCTCTCATGGCCAATATGTTTTCGTTATACAGTTGTTCATGCTTTACCCAACGCAAACTTGACCCGCCCCTCTCAAGAAAGGCTGTGTGTTGCGCAGCTTCCAAAATTTTTAGAACCCCTCCTTCGAGGGATCTCGATATGACCCCCCCACTACCACCACCGCCATCGGCCTTACGAAACTCCCCCAATAGTACGACCGTCTTTCGACCACCATTACAGGTGCTTCTGTAGCGTTTTATTCTGAGCCCTATCGACGAAGCCCTACTCCACCCACTTTTTCTCCAAAACGGCTGTCTACCCAGGGCCGCGGTGGGAGGGAGGGACGGGAGGGGGGGGGGAATATGCTCGGAGAAACAGGAAGTCTCCGCTTTTTCTCACTTCTTATTCCACTTCCCAAATTAGTCCTAAAAGCCCATCAAACGTTGCGCCCTCTGTTAGCGTCTCAATACTTCAACATGCGTAATACGACCCCTTTCAACCCTTTTACCCCCACCATCCCCACATACGAGCCCCTTTAAGAAAAACTCACATGCGACCCTTTCGCTGAGAACTGCGCAAAGCGCGTTTGACTCGTGGGGGGGGGGGGGGTAGCTCTTGGAAAGGCGCAGCTTCTGGAGACATAATTCATAGGTCGAACCCCCTTGCATTTCAGCCATGAGTCCACAAATGTCGCTCCCGCGTACCAAATCCATCTGGAAGGGTTATGTAGGTGAACAAAGCCTTCATTGTTGCCCAATGCTCCTCAGAACTCGTTGTGTCGCCTTTTGCATTCTCGTCAGCTTCTCGGATTGCTTGTTTAGGCTATCCTCAACAAATTGCTAATTTCGGTCTCCCACGAGGCGCTTCAGACTGAAATATCTTCTCTCAGTCCCCGCAGATCCTTGAGAACCCAAAAACATCTGTGATTCCCGTGAAAGCCTCGAATCTTCAGAGTACTTGCTCATGTGTTTACTATTCCTTCTAGAATTTTACATATCATCTAAAAAATCACAGCAAGGCAGCTATTTTCATCAACAAATTCATACCCTTATTTGGCCCTCATTATATAAGCGAGCCACGATTTGATTCCTCTAGAGAAATATCCTTGGGAAATTGCAATTTATTCACTTATTAACCTTTTGCTCTGATCGAAACCATACGGAAAATTAAAATTTGGGCAGAGGGCGTGGCCAAACTTAATTTATGACAGATCACTACATTTTGGACAACATGTAACACACAGGCACCACTCGTTGCCTTGGAGGGGGTGAGGGGAGGGGAGGGAGCAATGTGCGCAACTTTTATTTTCGCCAATGATCATTCTCTCCTCCTGAGGCCGTGTCCTATCCTTCCCCAGGCTGGAAAAAGAAAAGTTCCCTTTACTTCTCTAAATTTTAATTATGCAGTTTCCTTACTTCCAGCACATGTTTGGTTATACATACATACGAGGAAATTTAGAGCTTTTTCTTACCCTAGCCTGAGGGAAGGACAGGATACGGCTCCTCGGCTCCCACAGCGATGCCTTGCCCACCACCCTCTCCCCTCCCCCACTCCTTAATCCACCAGTGCCAAGCAACGTATCAGTGAATGCGTTTCCGAAGTCAATGCCAAAGATCCGTTAGCGATCCAATTTTTTTCAGCTCCTTGTTTACTTCGAAAAAAAGTATAGAGGGGCTTCCGAATCATGTAGCAATTACTTATTTGATGACTAAACACCGGAGCTCATGAAAGCCCTGTTGCTAAGAAGAGGCACAAACAAAAGCGCTGGACCATACCTGATCCTTCATCAAAGCTCACCCTAGTTGCTATTTAGCGATAAGTGCGTCAAAAGCTCTTCAAGGTGAGTCACTCGTGGTCATGAACCATCGAGCGACGGCTTTTGAACCCTACAAAGTCCAGTCTTCAACGAGGCGCCAGGTTGGGTCGGGGAGGGGGTAGCGGGCGGTAGAGGTGAACTAAACTTGTCGTGACTTACGAGACGTCGGTGGTTCAGTCACGACACAAGGGGGGAACCCCCACCCCCGCCTCCTGTCCTCCCCTACTCACGTCCCTGCGCTCAACGCGGAAGCTACGGCAAAATTGAATTTATGGGTAATCAATCAATATTTGGGACGACCGCCTGACATTAACACACGATCTGCTCAAATTTCATGTACTGAACCGAACGCATAAATAATATATAGAGAAACGATTACCTAATTCCAGAGCAGTAGAGAGATAGGCCAAGCTCGGTCGAAGCGCAAAGGGTTGAACAAGCAAGGTAGCCGGAGGGGGGGGGGGTTGGCCGCACCACAATGCCGCAGACGAGTCGAGTGAATGGCTCTTTCCTGAGAGCGCGCGCAATTTGGCGCGCGAAGAATTTGGCGCACTTATGACGTGGCATGACATATTTGAGTTGACATTGATTTCATGTTCTCACTAGAGCGCGGTATTTTTCTTTGGTCGACCATGGGGAGGTCGGTCACGACAAAACTTGCTCCATTTCGGTCAACTGTGGGCGGATAATGGGAGTCCCATTCGGCGGAATAAGATGAAGAATCGGGGTATATCGCCATTCAACTTTCTAATAGCTAAAAGTTATTTCTTCAGAGCTTCCAGCGCTTAATAAGTACTGCTCCAACTTAATGATGAGCGTCTAGGAGCTAATGTGGAGGTTAGAAGGTTTTGATGGCACACCTTTTGCATTCATGGGTACACAACATGCCCTGTATTGTAGCTCGGAATGAGCACGAAAAATGCTTTTTGAAATGGCACGTTGATTAGAATCTGTACTACCTACTTACCCACCTAAATAACCCGTCATCAATGCGAAGTTTGGCCTTACACGGTCCACAAGTTTTTTTTTCTTTGCTCTCGATCTTGGACCTTTGGCCCAGTGTACAGCCACCTGAGGGATAATCTAGCATAGACTTTGTCACGGCAAGTCAAACAGCCTGACTAATGTAAGGAAGGGTTACATAACCCAGGTCTCGTACTCTTTGTTTCAGAAAACGTCAAGTGCAGACCACACATTACAAGTGACGGCCCCACAAAATGTAGATGTTTGGTAATGAAATGATTAGTTTGTTGCGAATATATTGAATCAGCTGTCAACTACAACTCTCACTTACCGGCTTCCGGTAAGTAGCACCACTACTAATAGCTAGTTACCAGATTTACTTGGAGGCGTCGTCACTTGTGATGTGTGTTCTGCACTCGACGGGCTCTTAGTTCAGAAACAGACCGTACAGTGGCTGGTTACCGCAAACCATTGCCCAGGACAAATCACACTGGAAATGCCACGAATATTCCGACTCGAAATAGAGTGCATGGCGCATACCAAAGGAATAGATCAACGCAAGTCCCTTCACCGTTATCCTTTATTTCTTCCTATTCCTCAAAACCGAATTACACTGGAAGACAAGACATAGTTATATAAACTTTTATTTACATGACTCATGAGATTACTACATATTACATTATGATTATATAAATTGAGATATGATTCTGGAACAAACTTATTCGTCTCTTTTGTGTAGTGATGGCTCCTGATTATGCCAGGAAGGGGAATTCGCCACATTTAGTGAGATTCTAGAAAGCTTTCGCTTCTGACGGGTGGTCTCATTATTTATTTATTTATTTATTTATTTATTTATTTATTTATTTATTTATTTATTTATTGCACAAAGGTGCGCCATTAAGAATACTGCGAGGTTAGTAACATAAAACCACAACGAAAGAAAGAATTATGAATTTCTCCCCATCTGATTCACCATATGCGATCAGTAGTGGGTATTGTCAACCTTCAATTATTCGTATATTTAGAAGCAGTTTATAAATAAATGATCATCTGTTGATGATGCCGCTGGCAGGCCATCAGATGTGCAGGCAACTGTTGATGCTCTATTAGTGATGCTGGACAGAAGCCGTTCCCTAACCGCCTATTATTTTTCACACCTCTCCATTAGGCCGAGAAAAATCTCATGTAAACATGACTAAGATCTCTGCGATGGGTGGAGCTTGAGCTCCGGTTTGGAGGTTGAGTCTATAGCGCTTACCTCAGCCGTGTCAGCGATAGCTGGAGCGTTCTTTCGCCCGAGGGACGAGCTCTTTGTTTTTATTGGTCCCTTTTGTCAACTAGATAATGCAAAAATTCTCTAGGGCTTATTCCTGCTCTCTACACCTTTCAGTATCTCATTAACTTGAAGCGTTGTTGTTGTCTTACCGGATAGATAATGAATTCAATCGCCAAACCACCATGTAAACAAAAACAATACAAAAAACCAAGGAACAGCGCAATTTTTCGGCCATTGACGATTTCGTAGCCCGCCGACGGGCCACAGCCACATTTTTACGTAGAAGAGGCTCATTTGGCTCAGTTCAAGATCGTTTTTTGGATTCCAGAGCAGCTCAGGTGGTACTAAAACAATCTATTCGTTACTAGAATTGACGTTCTTCAACATTTATTGACTACTGGTAAATAAATATGTAAAAAAGCGCTAGTACATGCACAAAGGCGGTCGTTAATGATTAGAGCAAGGACCGCGGGATTTTTGGTCAAATTCAAGCCTGCACTTGAAAAAATGCAGCGCTGAGCAAGCAATGAGCATGTACACAAATTCCATGATAAGCTGATAAGGATGAAGAGCTAAGACCTTGGGATGCAGCATCGGCCCCGCCCAAAACCAGTGAGTCCGCCTACAAATCAATGCTGCTTTGCTTTGCCGCTACAAAGGCAGGGGTTTATTCTCGTCATTGTTGGCGGTTTCTCCCTGTTTTTTCATCACTGGCGTTACAGTTCACATCTCCATTGACACTCACAAGCGCAATAGCACCTCTGTTTGATCCCGGACTCTGCCTTTAAATCTGATGCACATTTTCTCCTCTTTCCTCCTTCCTCAAATTTCACAATCGGTTCCTTCAGCCATTTTTTAGCGCGCTTCTATAATGTTCTGCTAGAAGCCGCATCAAACCGTTCCCTGTGTCTTTGGTCAGTGAGCTCATCTCTGGTGCCTGTGGTCGGTGTTGAAAATGCCGAAGTACTCTGATGCCACTCTTAAATCCAATAATCTGTTGAGATTTGAGTCTTCCTGCACCCTTAGGTGAATGTTCCTCAAACAAAAGGGCAACCCTAACAGCGACCAAAACCTAAACGGAGGTACTGACCCTGATTGCAGGCTGAGTTGCGCCGAGGATTCTATCACCGCTGCTTAGCAAAGATGGATCGGGGAATGGTGATAGAAACATTCGAACGGAAATCGTGCATTTGGTCTAGAACTAGTGAGCTGGTTTGCTTCCAAACGTGCAACAGGAAATCACTCTAAACTCTAATCAAATAAACTCTCTTGCGATTGCTGCAATGACGTGCTAATGCAATTTTGTGCCACCTCGGATATCCTGACACAAGATTACTGCAGCTGTTTGCGATTTGGGTGAAGGTCTACACCGATAGCGGGAGAGGAGGCTGTGGTGCAAAACTTCGTGTACAGTAACCCAATCCATGGAATTTCCATGCCCAGCAAAAACTTCAATCTATAGGAGTTCTGTTGACTAGTGTAGATATAGTCGATGACGTATTCAATGGTGTCCCAGGATGATGTGCAGGAACGTCGTCAATGAACTCTTTATTGTGTCGTTCAATCTAACAGTGATGCCAAACCAAAACAAATGAATAATGAATGAATGAATGAATGAATGAATGAATTAACCTTACTAGCCCACGAGGGTTCATAGGTTGTGGTTGTTTTGAATCTATAACATAAACAATCATGGATAAATTATCACAAGCTACATTAGATTGATGTACAGTGCACTAATCAGTTGAATATTGATTGTCGAGGAATCGATACAAAATCAACGTATGGCCGATGTCAGACTTTGCGAATCGCGCAATTCGTTAGCGTCCGCGGTCGCGTCGAGTACAGGGAATCGAGCCATTCGCTGTACGTGAATCGGGCCATTCACAGTACGCGACGCGAACGCGGACGCTAGCGATTTGCGCCATTCGCAAAGTCTGACGTCGGCCTGATCGAGTATCAAACCAACAAGGGGGAGAGAGCATGTGGGGTGGGAACTATTGCACCATATGCTCCCCTCTTAATGGCATAGACCCTTAGGGTATTTGTATTTTTGGAACTGCTATGATCTGCCGAGGTAAGCAAACCAGCCCGTTTGGCGTTTCTACTGGGACTGTATGCTCAGTTAGGGAAGGGATGGGATCCCCGAGGTCGACGGACTGCTTCAACTCGATCCTTTGAACCGCTTCAATATGATGCTTACCTCAGGACTAAGCCTGGGAGACAGGGAGGTCCGTCCTCCCTGCGAGGCTTAAGTCTGAGAAAAGCAAACCAGCCCTTCTGGCGGAGCTGCTGATGTAGCTGCACCACTTCCGTCATCACTCTCATATCGTACCGACCAAGTTCAAGCAGTCCGTCGACTTCGGGGATCCCAGCCCCTCCTCAGCATTCAGCATACCGGCCATAGCAGGAACGCCAATCGGGCTGGTTAGCTTACCTCTGATCTGCCTTCCTTGTTCTACTTTAATTCTTGTCGATTAATGAGAATGCTTTTTTTTTAGCATTCCGTGAAAGCTATGCTCTTTGAGATCTCATTTTTGATCATCTCTCCCGAGAATTCTATCGCAGCTGTCGTCATCCTTCATAATTTATGCGGTGCGATGTCCTTCTTCATTAATTTCCTTTGCTTATATCCTTGTGGAAGCCTCAAGCATCTGCTGCCGTTCGAGCCTGAAGAGGCTTCTCATTTGAGCAGCGGAAGTTGCCCTTCCTATGATTTGATTTTGTGGTCATTGTGGTTTTTGCTACAAAGCAATTACCCAATTTCTCGACAGTTCTATGAAATTCGAGACAAAAGTCAGCCTTCACGTGAACGCAAGCGCAAAATCGGCAGTCGGCTCAGTTCTCCAGAAAATGCACAGTTCTATATCCCAGTTAGGAAAAGACTCCTTCATTTTCCGCTGTTCCCCTGAAGGCCGATGTCGGACTTTGCCAATTGAGCGATTTGCTACGTCCGCAGTCGCGTCGCGGTCAACGATTCACTCAACCGGCTGGGACCGCAACGCGAACGCGGTCGCTGGCGAACCGCTAGTAGCGAATCGCTCGATTCGCAAAGTATGACATCGGCCGAAGGTTCACGACAGTCAGGTGGCGATTATGTAATACTGGGGCCGGGTGCAGCAAGCCCCAACTAGGGGATGGGTCCCCAAAACTCTGCATCTCGGCTCTGTCGATGACGCAACTCTCGTGCTAAAGAATAGGGGCAGAGTCCGGAGATGCAGAGTTTTGGGGACCCATCCCCTAGTTGGGGCTTGCTGCACCTGGCCCCTGGGCATGACACTGCTATTGAGCACCAGCGCCAAAGTGGAACATCTAATGGCGTCGGTTGGCTCTGGCTTGGTGCCATTTTGGCGCTTGAGCTCTTTCCTTCTAAAGTATTAATGGCCTTCCGTGCAATGGTTTCTTAGCACACCAATGAGTTATATTAATTTTTCTGGCACAAATATCAATTGGCACCGATCTGTAGGTCAATCTAAATTCAAGTCAAATGGTATCCACTGGTCGCTGGGATACTTGAATTCGGCCCTTTGAAACGGCTCAATTTGTTGCTCCCGCCTGCGCTCTCTCGCGAGTCTCTCCTCTTTTTCTCCGCTCCTCTAGTTCTATACCTTGTTTCGTTCTCCAGTTGTCTGTACTCTAGCCATTCGTGGCAGGACCATATAAAGAAGTAGATCTAATCCGTCAACCTCATCCTATTTTTTCTGCACACTTTTAGGCGCAGCATCACAGGGGAGCTTTTGAATGCAAAAAACTAATGCTGAAGCAGGCTCTTAGGAGTCTGAAAGAAAGCTCAGAAGAGCAAATGAGCTTTTTTTCCAAGCGAAAAAAGGACGTCAAGAAGCCGGACATTATGGCCGAGAAGTGTCACAGACTTCCATCACTCCGGGAGCGAGTGCTTGGAAAATTATATCTGCTTAAGCTACTCGAAAATTACTTCTCAGCTGATTGAGAAGTGTTTTTTGGCAAGAGGCGTCATTTGTCACACTTCTGCCAACTAGCGCTTCTTCTCTGCTTGCGACTTGGCAGAAGTTTCCGGAACTTCCCAATTTCCACTTACTAAAAAGATCTGATTCAAGGCCACTTCATTTCTAGAGCCCAAGACTTAAGGATTCCGTTCAATTGAAAGTTACCCCAATTCTAAGAAGATTTTTTCCAGAGTTAAAGCTCATTGAAAGCACGTCAGACTTCTAAGAAGCGCAGCAATTGGCAATGGGAATGGCCTCCGAGTTATACGTCGAATCATGGGAATATGGGATGACTCTCGTTCCGGGAACTTTTTATATGAACGACTATTTCCAGGAAGCTTTTATTCTCATCCTGTTGGGATAAAAACGATTGGGTTATAAATGGGGTTCGGGATACCTACAAGTACCTGTTGGGAGTGATGTCGACTTTTCTGTGGGCGCTAGTCTTCTTGGATTCCGGGTCTTGTCTTTCTCTTTCTTTTCCATAGTCAAAGCGTGGTCAAAAATGGCGAAAATGCGAGAAGGGTGAGTCAACAATCTTCTAAACCCTCTGGGAACTTTAGGCGTTGGCGCATTAGAAAAAAGGAAAAAAATGGGGGGGGGGATGAATTTCAGGCATGTTCATATCAGTGTGTCGCTTTTTCCCTCACAAAAGCGGCATCCACTAAGCTATCCAGGGGCCAGGTGCCCCAACTAGGGGATGGGTCCCCAAAACTCTGCATCTCTGCTCTGTCGATGACGCAAATCTCGTGCTAAAGAATAGGGGAAGGGTCCCAGAGAGGCAGAGTTCAGGGGACCCATCCCCTAGCTGGGGCTTGCTGCACCTGGCCCCAGGTCAAATGGTTGGCCGGTGCGAAGTTCATCAACTGTCTGTTTGTTTGGTGGCGCCACCTTCTAAACTTCCTAGTCCTCTTCTCACCGTTCCGCCTAACCGGCTTACTTTTAGAAAGTAAATGGAGCAATTTCATCAGCATAGCTTTCAGCAGGTTTTGATTGAGGTCGTGGTGGATGCGCTGTGCATTCACAAGTGTTTTTCGCTCTTCTGATGGTTTCCTAACTAATTCTGCTTTTCTTCTTCTAATTTTCTTCTCTTTTTCCTAACTAGTTTTTCTTTCCTTTTTCTTTCTCTGTCTGGCAATGTCGACTAATGGCTGAATCAGACCGCGCCCAAGTACTCCTACAAGATCTCGCTAGCTCGTGCTCATGCAGACTACTTCGTCTCGCACTGATCATTTCTCCAGCTCCAAAATCACTGAGAGTTCTTTTCCAGGCCTGCTGTCAAGGATGTCCTTAGAAAAGGCGTCCAACAACGTGACTGAGTTTTCTTTGGAAATTGATTTCCCTATTGATAAAATGGAAATCGATGCAGCGAAATTTCAAGCACTCAAGCAGGTGAGCCCTTATTGATGACGCATTTTCTTTCAGGGGAATAGCAAACGTCAGTACACTTGAACTAAAGCCCGTGTTTATATTTTTTGTTGAGATGATGGGCTTAATTGGCGATCCAAGCAATCAGATTAATTCTGTTTTCAGCCAATGTGCTTTGGCCGTTTTTAAAAAGGTTCAGAGACCATTCCAAAAGCGATGACGTAAACATAAGAAAAATAGAAGAAAAGGGCTCTAATATACATTGAAAGTAACGTCTGGTGAATGGTGATGATTAGCGCATCAGGAAAGTGGGTGAACTGTTCCGACGTGCGATTCTTCTTGTTCTCGATTCTTCTGAGTACCGAGAACTGCGAAATAGTATCAGGTGCAAAAAGATCTGAAGCCTAGACAGGGGAAAACAAAAAAGGCTGGAAATTCAAAAGTTAAAGCAACACCTACAGCAGAAGTCGTTTCGAAGGGTCTATTAATGGGTGGAGCAGAGAGCGTCACGACTAGAACAGACGTGCCGTTTGCGCGTTTGGACGAGTTACGTGGCGCACACCTCATCACACGCGACGTGGATCATGGCGTGGCGGCTAATTCAAATGCGCGCGGGATAGTGGAGCCGTGAAGCAAACAAGTCCGTACAACTCGTCCGTCCGCCCTTACCTTATTTGCGGGGAATTCCTGTTAATTGCTTCATCGACAGTGTTCTTTGGTTTCCTTTTCATTTCTAGTCAATTCCGCATCTACAACCAACCGCTGTGACCCGAAAAATTCGATCTGTCGGAGTTGCTTTAATCTGTGGAAGCTTCCTCGATGATTTTCCCACGCACGGATAGAATGCCCTACAGAAGCCACTGCTCAACGTACTCTCTTCCAATAGGGACTGACAAAGTTTCGAGGCTCCATAAGCCTTTTCTACCGTTGTCACATTCAGAAATAATGCGACGAGGACGCCGTTCGTTGTAACTTCAAAATACAATTCAAAACGACTGGAGACCGAAAATAAACCCCACGAGGGTTCTTAATCCAGCGTCACCTCCCTCTCCAACTTGTAATGTGGATGTAACGATTCTGGAGTCGGAACAAATTGCAGGATACTCTTTACTGGTTTCTTTTCTTGCCAGGCTAAAAGTGCAGAGCTCCGGCTACGGTTACGATTCCCACCTCGTGGAACAAATACGAAGTCACCGGTGCTTGAACCAACACAGTTGACCCTGGTCCCAGATATCCTTTAGCGTACCCCTACCTCGAGCACAGCCCAGGTACGCAGCTGATGACTGCATAGAGTGTGACATTCATCTGGGAAGGATCATTAACGAATTGCGAAAAATCTTCTGCCCTCCCTCATGGTTACCAAATAGTCAACCCGATAGGTAGACGCGGTCACCCTCAACAGAACTTGATGCAGAACACGGCCGATGGAAGAGCCCCTTCTCATTTCTCGGACCAGTCAATTCTGCTATCTCGACTGGAGGTACTGGCCATAGCCACAATACATGATTCTTTCCGCACTCAGAGGTTTCCTAGGTGGCATCTATGTGAACCTTTTCCAACAAGAGTGGATCATGTTGACCAGGGAATTCCCCAGCCATATTCCCTTCACAGGATGTTGAGTATGCCACCTGCTTCCTTCTCTCTCTGTTTCTCGGTAAGCCGTCGAGTCTGACATTCACCAAAGCCCCTCTCCCCACTTGGCCTGTCATGGGCCCTAGCGATCACATCCACGATCGGATTCCCGGCTAACCACAGCTGTTCACAAATGCTGTATTCAGGGCATCATTAGCTTACAAAACGTGAACTCGTGGTTTTAGGGAAGGCGCATGAGCTCCAGTTGAGAACTTGAATCACCAAAACTACGCCATGTTCCCATCCTTTTTCTGTCCTTTAGCGAACCGAACGTTTCATAAGTGCCATAAAATATTCAACAGCCAGTTCGCATAGCACTATGTAGACTAGCGACGTCACAACAACTTGATTACACGTCTCATTGGGTACCCGCCGCCCCAGTCATGAATTTATGTAACTACTCAGAGTAATTTGTTGTTCACAAATATAGGCATCAAATGAGTCTTTTCTGCATTGATTCGTGTACTCCATTAAATTGATTGTCTGTGGGTTTGAGAAAAAACATTGGGCCTTTACAAATTTTTCTGATGATGTTCGACAAAGAGGCTGGATTCTTCGAACTCAGTGGAGTCAGTGGGCACACGTGAGCCTCAGGAGCAGTCGTCTCGTTCGCGACTGTTCAAAATTTTTGACCAACCCCCTCTTACACAAGGGGCCGACCCTCTCTCACAGTAGGGGTATCTATACCACGCCCACCAGCACTATCAAGCAAGGCTCTCCCATGGCGGCCCTCTCTCCCCTACTTGACGACCACACTAGCCACCATGGCTGTTTCTATAGTATTCTATCCTGAGACCAGTTGACAAACTCAAACTCCGCCCACCTCCCTCTTTTTCATCCGAAACGGCGGTCGAGGGTGAGGGTGGAGGGGGTAGGGGGGGGGGGGGTACTGAGGCAACTTCTTCAATTTCTTCTATTTTTCATCTCGTCCGCAACATTTTCACTAAAATTACCAAAAATCCCACACTAAATACGCCCCCCCCCATTCGGACTTTGACCAAACATTTTTCATCCTCAAATGCGACCGCCCGTTCGAATAGGCGAAAGGACGGTGACCCTGCTGGCGATATCATCGTGCTGAGTTGGAACAGTAGCAGAGTCGGTGGTATCCCCTGTGCACCATACAGGAACCCTTCCCTATCTTTGGGCCGTTCGCTTACTAGTAATTCTTTTCTCTGAATCGTTTTCTACTGCGTTTGTTCGTCCGAGCCATTGTGTAAGCAAGGTACAGTCGTGTACCTCCATTTTTTTCAACACATTCGCGACGAGCGCGATTTTCGCAGACGCGCTTCCACGGACGAGCGCTTTTTTCGGCGCATCGGCCACTGCAGTCCATACGGGCTGTCACCGTCCCGGACAACGCGCTAAGTATGAAGTGAAAAGTTTTTCTTTGCCGACGAAAGTTGGTTATACGCTAGCATCTATCTATTTAATTGATATCGAGAATATTAAGAAAGATTATGATATAAACAAATGGCAGGCGAATATTACCTGGCAGGCCATATGGGCTGCCATCGTCCCAGGAGCACATGCTGATGGCAGCCCATATGGGCGGCCATCGGCGTGAATGTGTTAAAGGGAAACAAGACGTGCAGCTCGTCTCGTAGCGATTTCTCTCCTTCCAAGCGCGTCCTAACATCGTTCAAGTGCCTCTCATCCAACTAATGCTCCATCTAACTCCGCCCTCCTTCAAATCTTCCCACGTAAGTCATTTTCCCTCGAGCACCTAAATTGGACGGAGCGGTTTTAGTGAAGTCGCGATCCAATAGATCTAGGTTTTAGATTTGCTTTTAATCGTTTGTATCCGCCTACACCTAGGCCGCCACGCCCCCGTCGGTTAATTTTGTCAGTGTTTCCGCGAATAATGTTGCCTTTCCATGGGCTCCTACACATCTTCCCTATTTTTTGAGCTTATGTTAAAGGCTCGAGGCGCTGTCGTTGTTGATTTGTTACACGCCACGCACTCAAGTTCTCTTCCGCATCTTGCAGGTGATTGAATTAGCCATACTCGATGTTCTGACGGCTCATTCCACAGATCCGAGTGTGTTGGGTGGCCCACTCAGTCATCTCATACTTCATGATGCCTATTTATCGTCTTTCAAACTGATCCATGCATTACATAAACCGAGTTTTCAAAGCTTTCTTCACTTTCAAAATTTCTTGATAGAGACTATTTGATATCACTTCAAAATTGCTTTCACTTGAAGGCGGCGATCACGATGGTTCTATTTGGTTTAGAGGGGACGTGGGGGTGCTAAATGGTAGGCCAGTGACGAAAATCCGTCAGGAAAACAAAGAAAAACCCCTTTTCTTTGTCCGTTGATCTTCGCTCAGGGACGGGCAGCGGCTGAGAGGGTGGACCTATGGACGAGCTTGCCGCTACGCGTTTTTTGGCACCGTGCCAATTCATGCTTTAGTCGAGTTACTCCAATTGCGCTGCTGCTGGTAACTTAGCTTGCTGGATCACCAACTAAACTAGCACACGGATCACTTTTAGGGCCCGACTGGAGCATGGATTAGCATGGTGCCTCCAAAAGCGTTGCAAAAAACTCGTCCATACGTTCGCCGCCCCAGCCGTTGCCCGTGCTCGAACGATGATCAACGGCTAAACAAGGGAACCTTTACGCGAATTTTTGACGGATTTCTCTACTTTTTCCGCCATTGTGTCCCATTGAGTACCCCCACGTCTCCTGGAAACCTCTGTAGAACCTATCGTGATCGCTGCTTTCGAGACTTTCCTGGTTTTCTCTGGGGTTGCCGCCTCGAGCGCATCCGCTGGTCTACTCTATGAATCGCTTGACCTTCCCATGCAGAAAGACTGAATCTTCAGATCAAGCGGAAGGGTTGAGCACGCCAGGAGGGGAAACCAGTTGCTACGATGGCATCGGCGTAGGTCGAACAATGTTGAACAACTGTGGGAGTTTCTACATCTCTGATCCATTTGAATACGTCTTGAGACGATGGGGTCGAGGGAGGGAGGCGAGGGGGGGGGAGATGAGAGGGTAACATTTTGAACGCGGGGTACATGGCACTCAATGGCATTGCCATTTCGAAACACAGCTCCAGTCTTATAACCTGGGTAGCGGTCGGCCTACGAAGGGGTGGAGTGCTTGCTGCGTGGACATTCATTTTCCTAACGGGTAGATGCTATATTAACCTGAATTTTCAGTGTAGCATAACTATGCGTAAATATAATATTTATGCATAACGAACACGCTCGAGCTGGGAATTGCGGAGATGTTCTGGTTCTCGAATGAATTCCGATCCCTGCAAGTCGTACTGTTTTCCAAGCATTTTGCTCCTGAAATTCCGACATTTTTAACCCTTTTTTAACCCTTTTACCCTCTCGGAGAGAACTGGCCCTAGGTGATCTATAATGAGCTACGCTAAATTCATTGTGTTCTAGGCGTTCGTATTGTTTACCCCGGTGGCAATCATTTCCACGTAATCCTATCAAGGGGAATATGAGCAACAATAGTGCACCCGTAGATAACGACCCCTTCAACTCAATTACTCCCACTCTATGTAAGAACCATAAGTCAAGCATACGGTAGTAGCTACTGTTCCAGAACAAGTAAGTCAAACCTTTTATATTCCAAGTCATTTTTTTCCTAGAAAATTTGGTTACAAAGAAGCCTGGAGCACATAGGAAAGGAATTCTCTCATTTATGTCTGATGTGCAGCTGTACAGTCAGGCCTTTCTCATGTCGGAAAAATAACCTAATAACCCCGAGCTTCGTATGACCTGTGGCTTCTCATATAAGCAGAGGAAATCTACGCTTTTTGGCCGATTACATGGGGCTTATGGGGAGAAATGGAATCACGTACTCACCGTTCCCAAACAGCTTTAGGGCGATGTC
>KZ345473.1:120361-130797 GCA_002352805.1 Teladorsagia circumcincta
CGTGATGGCATGTTGTCTGCTCTGAATAACTTCTATCAATTTGTTTTTTCCCTATCTGACTCACTCTCATTTCCGACCTTTTTTTATTTGGCCATATTCAGCGAGCATAGCTAGTGTGACTCAGAACAATCTAAGCTGCCATCACGAATTCTTCCTCCAATTCATTTATTTTATTTTGAAACACACCCTACAAGTGTCGGGGAAGGATCTCAAATGTCGTTGTCCCCCGAAAGGTCGTCTCATGTCCCTTCTATGTATGTAGCCCTTGCCCAGTCACTGTCCTCCTCTGTACGGAACATCTAATGAGTACCACTTGCTGCTCAGACAATTCATGCCGTTGCTCCATTCTCGACATTCTTGATCCGCGTAGCTTCTTCTTCTTCTCCTGAGCGTTGTTGTCCGACTTTCGCCGCGTACGCTTTTTTCACCAACATTTTCCAGCGATCTCGATTCCATGCATCAACTGCAGACAGGTCAACAGCATTCATGTCGATCTTCACGTTGTCCATCCATCGCAATTTGGTTCCGTCTCTCGTGCGTGTACCAGTGGAGCTGATGCCATCGGCTGAACTGGCTACGGCGTCGAGAAGCCTTCGTAAAATGGACTTAAGCCGTTTGGACACGGTGAGCCACTCTTCCTTTCCTGGATCGTTGCCCTGGGGCTCGGGGCGGCTTCGGTGAACGCCGGTTTGTGGGGTTGTTACTCCGCAACGCGCATTGTACGTGACTGCGGCAGAAACGTCTTAGTTCACGCTCGTTCCCGGTGCTCACCGTGTTCAAACGGCTTAAGCCCGAAAAGTGTGACCTTACTAGCGCAGTAGGCAGGAGGCAAGAAAATTGAAGATCGGTTGGACCTTGGTATTCGTTCCGAATGTGGTCATCTGCCGTCATCCGCTTCGTTTCCGTGATCCTCCCCCTCGAAGAGGAAGAGGCATTTGGTTGCTCCCTACTTCGGTAGTTCCTTGTTCCATCCCCGGCAATGACGCGGTCATCCATGCACATGACCTAAGTTGTTGTAAATATTCAGGCTATGAAGGTCATCTGCCAACCTCGTGAGGAGTTTCAAAGAAAACATCAACAATAACATCATGCCGAGGTTTTTTCAAGGCCGTACACGGCCAAGAATATCGTCATTCGCCTATTTTTGGCATTTCTCCCTCAGAAGAGCCTCATTTTTATTATCCGAGAAACCAAGTTCATTCAATCGAGCTACGCTCTATGTCGGAGAACGAGAAGAACGTCTACTGCTGACCACACACCACACGTGACGACGGCCATTAAAAACGGGGATTCTCCGTTGCTTTTATCTTGGTCGCCGTCACTTGTGGTGTTGATATGCACTAGAGGTTCTTCTCATTACCCGGAATAGACGGTATCTTTGGAGGATGACGAATGGCAAGTTCGGAACCGATCAGAATTCACGAAAGCGGACGCTCCTTGTTTTCCATTCAGTGTGCTGTCACAATCTCAATGCGTACTGGGCTCTGCTGGCTTGCGAGGGCTACGCGCTGTCAAAGGCGGGTCTGTTTCCCTCAAAAATCCTCACAGGGACGTGATCTTCGAGCCCACGCAGTTGTGGATTGGTCTTTACTTTCTTTTTTTTTCACCTGCGCTACGAATAAACATTAACAGGCACGAATCGCAAAGATATAATTGAGTCTATTTTTGGTCATTGATGACTAGGCCGGTCTTTCAGGGCAGAGATCACATCCAGTTAGGACCGAATCAAGCCATGCACCCACATTTTTCCGCCTCACAAAAATATTCGAAGAAGTATGGCTGGGCTGCTCGTTGTTGAAAGTGGTTTTGCAGATTATCAATAAGAACACATTCTGAGGGGACACTTCTAACCATAGGCTTATTCTGAACTCTGAAGTGAAGAAATCGAAAAAAAATAGAGGTTAAGGACCATACAATTTGGTAAGCCAAGGGAATGACTAATTCTACTGCTTGTTTTTGATCGGTAACTGCTGTTTTTGATCGGAGTTCGCTATGCGTAGGCTGTGTTTGCCAAGGTGCGGGGGTTCAAGCTCCGTCTGTGAAGTGTTTTGCCCATAACTCACAATCAGCATCCTTGTGATACTAAATCTACTGTGTATTTTGAATGTAAGAGCAGTAATGGACCATTACTGACGAATGATAATTCGCTGAAAGCCCTACGAGTGATGGATGCAGAGTGCTTTTGATCTCATCCTTGAAGTAACAGCCTTGGCTGAAATTGGGTAGAAGAATCTTTTTAATGGGTGGCATAGAGTCACCCACGAGTGTCACAGATGTGCTGCAGCCTCGGCTCGGAAGTGGACGAGAATGGCGCTAGGGTCTTGAAAAGTGACCCAATGACGGCTAATGTGAACAGACGGACGAGTCACCTCATGCGCATTCCATGATAGGCAACTTGTATTACAGCGGAGCGGCAAATTCAAATACGCGCGGGTTGTTGGAGCCATAGAGCAAGCAGGTTCGCACAACTCGTCCAGCTCCGCCCCTTCCTGTTTCGAGTAGGAGGATAGCAATGGCTTTATCGGCAGTTTTCTTTGCTTATTTTTCTCATTTGAAGTCAAGTTGACATCAAAAACTCCATTTTTAATCGCTGTGATCCCACAAAAATCCATTATCGACCACTCACTAAATATGTATTTGATCTGGGAATGTTGCTTTAAACTTCATTCCACCATGTTCCCTTTCCCAGGAGGGAAGCCCACATGATCTGATGGCAATAAAATTGGGATGGCGTTCTGATAGAGGAAGATGTGCTGCTGCAAAATGACGTTGAGATGTGTGGTCACTTACAGTGGTGCAGCGGAACAAGGTGATAAGGATGTAACAAATGGGCAACAACTCTGTTGTTCTTCTCGTTCCTGCTAGTTGTTTTTTAAACTGCTCAAAACGCTTTGTGGTCACATATTGTAATTTTTATGAGAACGCGATTTTTCCCCTCCTTTTGTTGTTTTTTCTGATGTGCAAATCAACCTTATTTCAGCCTTCCGTAGGGGGAAGGTGAAAATGCGGTCGACGAACTCTTGGACTCGATCCTTCAAACCGCCTGCTCTCTCCCTGGGTCCATGCGCTCTCCAAGGCGTAGTCTTAAGGCTTCCACCCGTTCTCTAGTCGTCTGTACTCTAGCCATTCGTGGCAGGACCATGTAAGAATGTTCAAGTAACCCGTAAATCGTAATAAGGCACGAAACGAGCATCGAACCGCCGCAAAACCTTTCATAAAGGCACCAGAAGGAAGAATGACGCGGACTGCATTGGTGTGTGGTGAAATGAGTGCACATCAACAAACACCACGCTGGGACAGTACATCAGTTAAAAGTACTTCGTTGTAATAGTTGGTCATCAAAACACCTCCAGTTAATCGAATTTCACAGTGTTTCAATACAAATTTAATCGCATGATGCGACTCACTTCAAAGCCTCAAAACAATTTCTCAAATATGTAGCTTCTCGATAGTCCTATTAAACGAGCGAAGGACTTGAGCGCTAGATTCACAGGAATGCTGGGTTGTGAACAAAACATTTGCCCCAGGCGGGATTCGAATCCACACCTCTGCTTATGCAACAGGGCAAGTGCACTACAAGTTATGCTACCGAGCGTGCCCGACAAGAGGCCCGTCGCGCGGCGTCGCGATCAACGGGCGAGTCGCAACGCACATTTTATCGATTTGGCGTCGGGTTGAGTAGAACGCACAATACTACGTCTCATATCGCAAAGTACGCGCCGCGATACGTGCGCTGACCAACCTGCGTCTCTGCCGCATCGCCGCGCAACGGGCCTCCTGTCGGGCACCCGCTATCGGGACACCATTTTCCCTATCTCAGGTTTTCATGGTATATTCAGCAATCGCAAACCTACCTGTCACGATTTTTTTAGCAAAATGAAAACCAATAGCAGTTTTAGTGAAACCGGGTTCATCATATTCAGGGTATAGAAATCTATGCGCTCTCCAATTTTTGGGACACTCATTGCAGAGTGTCAATAATCAGGTTCAGAGCCGCAATCACGTAACCCCAATTCGCCAACCGTTGCAGAGTGCCTCAAGGGATCACAGCTCTCATGTTAACCCATCTTCTTTAGTACACGGGTCGCTGCTGCAAGTCCGACTTGAGGGTTCGAGATGACTATGGTTGATGCTAAACATCGGTATGACTCCTACTGCTAAGAGTAGATTCGACTGACTCTGAGTTACCGCTAGAATGACATCTTGGCCGCCAATGACCATATGTTAATGTTAATATTGTTATTTGTTGGAGAGATTTAATCCCTGCCTCCGTTGTACCCTTTGTTTCTGGCAGCCAGGTGTGTCTGCCGTGCAGACTAAGCAACACAAGTGACGACTGATTCCATACAATGTGATGCTTTGCTTTCAACGAAATAATAAGTCGATTGCAATTCTCACTAATTAAAAACATCATTTATCAAGTATCAGCTGCCACCATGTACTACGAATTATCGGGTTTTTCTGGAGGCCACCGTCACTTAGGTTGTTTTGTCTGCACTGCAGACGCTCCTGACTGTCGGATACAAATTACTTATGTTAACTCATTTACAATGTATTACAAGATGATTTATTTGGAGTTAATGCAAGATATCCTTGTGCGAGCCCCTTATTTACAGCATTCCTCAATCCACCTTCTCCATAAATCTTTTGCTCGTTACTGCACGTGACCGCGGTTGACTAGTAGGGCTCTCTTGAAAGAAACGCTCTTTCAAGGTCTTTCGGGAGCGCTGGGAGTCTATTCTTCTTTCAAGTGTTGTTGTAGCTTGCTCACTAGGTTCTCTATTCATGCCATGGCTCCATCTTGATCCACGGAACTTCTGCCCTCGGTAAGGGACTTGGCTCCATTGTTGTATTGTTTGATGAAGCAAATATGGCGGATGCATGGCGCAATCCAGTTTATTTGACATTGCAGTCCAAGAGGCTAAAAAAGAAACTCGTAGTTCGGCAACGCCCCACGCAAAACTTTCTAAGGGCCCATGTTTTGTTCATAGGGCGAGCTATTAATCACACGATAAATTGATCTTGATCGGATGATGACAATATGGGCTGAACAACGAACTAACAATACGTCGAAAAGGACAATCTTACAAGTCGAATGTTTTGTAAAGAGTTCAGTAGAACGTCCTACAACTGAAAAGGGGCACCACACCCAACTATCAGCCCATAACAAGACCCTTCCACAAATCAAGCTCGTCAAAGATCTTTTCCATGAGCTCGCCAACCTCCTCGAAAAGGCGACGCCACCGACGGCATGTTTTGGGGACCGCCCAGGCGAATGTCTGGGTGGCAGTGACGACGTTCACCTACCAGGGGTGATCTCTGTCTTACCAGAGGTAGATGTTTGTGTGATCTTTGTTTTACGTTGCTTCGGACGTTGTCTGATCTTTGTTTTACTTCATGATACTGTTTATCGGTAACTACAGTATAAGACATAATATCAGAAGTGTAATGAGTTATAGGTAAAGGTGGCGCTCATGTTGGACAACTCACATCGTCCTCAGTCATCTTGCCCTTGAGTTATTCGGTTTTCTTTCCGCTCCGCGCCTTTCTCCTTCTTTTTTCGGCAGTCAGCCAATTTTCTCACGTGATCGTTTCCATTTACGATCTGTCCGTTTTACTATTTGGGGCGGTTACCGGGCCGGTTTACAAGGCCAGTCACTCGCTTTGTCGATGGACGGTGAATTCGAATTTCCTTCGAAACCTCGAAGGCGGAGGGCGGCACACTCTGCCAATGTTCCCATTCGTATTTCGTCCTCCCAGGAAAGTATACCGAATTATCGACCCCAGACAGAGGGTAGCTTTCCCTGGCAAGGAAGAATTTAGTGCTGCTTGTGCTGCTTTGCTGCTTCTTCCGCCTTAAAGGTAAGGGCCTCCGTAAAATCTTTGACGGCAATTTTTCTTGAGTGAGGATGCAGGTCAAAGCATAGTGGTGGCACTTTCGCGATTCGATTGCAAGAGAAAAAAGCTTGATCGCTGCGACCACTGCAACCGCTGCCACTCTTACCACTATCAGCATGGGCCCTATCTCCGCCCTCTCGCATAGGACGTGCTTGTCGTGTTCTCCCTCTCTTCGCAGCGATCTGTCTCGCAGTCGTTAACGGTCAAATTTCAGCCTTCTCTATGGTGCTCTTTGTTTTTTTTTCTTCAGAAACCTTCCTCTTGGCACTTCTCGTTTGAATTTCGAACAAAATTTGGATCGCGACCCTTGGCTTTAAATTTTTTGGCGCCATTATGCAGTATGGAGTATCCTTCACGATTAAGCCTAGGCAGTAACTCTGGGAAAAATGAAAATTGCGATGAAGGTCGGTGAAGGTCGTCAATTATTCTCAATCAGCCGAGTGCATCATCACATTTCCTTCATGAGGTTGACGTGAGAAATTTAAAGCCTTTTTGAGCGTCTTGTCCTCGTTTTGCGTTCGCCGTCGTCTCCTGGCCGTTCAATTTCGTCCACAGCACCCTCGTAAGAGACCATTTTTCAGGAATGTCACCGTCATTGTTGCGGTTGCCGCTTTGTTGTTGCGCAAAGGACGTGCCAAAGACGTCAAAAAATCAGGTTCGTGCCCTTCCATGACGTTTTCTTCCTTTTGGGGATTATTGTTCAGCAGTCTATAAACCGTAAATCACCTTCAATGCGCATGAAATTCACCGTCTGTTGACGAGAAAAAAATATTCGAATTTTATCGCTTATTTCGATAGAACTGCAACTATAGATCAAGCATCGATAAAACGATGGAACGTTGACCATAAGCGCAGCTGAAAACCATCGCTTCTGGTGCTACTGAACAAGCTTATTGCTAACCACAGTGGGTGAAGAACTATAGGATTATTGGCGCCGATAAATTTTTTCCAGCACGCGCCATGCTCTCTATTTCCATAGAAATTGTAGAGAAGTATTGGGGCGTGTTCGATCTGCCGATGGATTTTGTGCAGCGCGTTTTCAATTGAATAAATTCAAAAATTTTAAACAATAATGTTGAAGTCTGGAAACAATTTTCTGATAGAGACAATAATGAAGGGATTTCGAAGGCAGAAAACAAAATGGTTCAATATAATTCAGTTATATTTTGAACATAATAATTACATGATAATTCTATAGGAGTAAGTGTGCAACCATGGAACCACAGAGGGATGGCGAAAGTGATTGGTTGGCCTGACGAGAGTTAGAACTACGGGCTCAGTGTAGAGCGTTCTCAGCTGGCGCCAATGAAAGTTAGTCTAAATGCTACCCAGGAAGCCGAGCAAGAAAAAATGGCTCCGATTTTTGTAGTCGAGTCAGATTCCAATAAGCATCCCACTACGTTTCCTTGAGTGCTCTCCAATGCTTTGCTTCTGATCCTTCGCAACTTCAATAAACAAAGAATATTACTGGAAAAAGAAGGTAGAGGTGGGTAGAGGATAAACAGTGAAGAAAAAAGAAACAAAACCATCAGGAACGCTAGAAGTAGAGGCCATTTTCAACGGGCTGTGGAGATATCCAAGATAATCATGGCCGTCGAGGAGAGCTTTTTATTTGGTCTTGATCTTCTATTTTTCAAGATTTTCAATTTTAAACAATTTTTTTTATTCTTTTTCTGATTTAATCGCAATTTCGGGATTTTTTGTGTTGCGCACATGTATGGAAAAGATTCGTTTAAAGAAAGAAACCTCTTCTCAAAGATGATATTCAGGACGCGAAATCGGCCTTCACTATCGCTTTGAATGGGAATCACATGCTGACCGTGCCGAAGATGGCGGTGAATGGACGTGTGGTCTGCGCCACTCACCCATGGAACCCGTCACTTTCAGAGCAGGTCGTCATTGAGATGCCGGAAGAGTTCATGACAGCAAGAACATCTCGAGATCATTGCAAGTAGGTAATAATTTTCATTGAAGGTACCCCAGTCACTGGAGGTCTTATAAGCTCTTACTTGAAGTCATACGCCAGACTAGAAGAAGCTTCAGTCAGAGCTTCCCTTCCCCCCTGAAGGGAACCTCTGACTGAATATAGCAGTACAATTATCCGCAATCACACAAGGAATGCCAAATTTGCCGCATGAAATGATCAGGGGCATTTCTGGGTACTTCGGGTGCTTCACTTATCTTTGGCCATGAGACCAGCATCACCGGCCAGAGTAGAGACGCAGAGATTTGGAAACAATCTTCCGAGTTAGGCCTTGCCGCAATGGGCCCAAGGCAGAGCACCTAACAAGGCTCAAGGATGTACACCAAGCTCCACCTACACTGCACCGGGGGTTCACCCACTGTTTGACGTTTTAGACTGAGATGTCAATCGCCACGACCTCTCGCCTCCGATTATTTTATCTCTCCTCCGCGCCCAAAATTCTTACCCCACGATATGTTTTCAGATTCCTCCGTAACCTAAAAAGGGCCCTTATATTTGGAGGCCTCGGTAAATCCCTTCTTTTTCTTCATTATCTGCACATTCGCACCTCTTTCATTTTCGTGCGAGATATCCATCCACTTTCTTCGCTGGTGTGCTTTCAACAACTCTTTCTCGAAGGACCCCTCCCAAACAGATTTTTAGGACTCAGATAAAAATTTTGTGAAGAAAAACCTGCTAATTCATCTTCTTACAGTAATCACCTCTCGATGAATGAATTGATGCGATTGGTTCGATCCGAGGAAGGACTGAAGGTGACGCCGAGGCAGTACGTACAGCAAGAGAAACCGTCCACCTCGAGTCCGCGAGGTGTACCAAACAGTCGCAAGTCTTCATGCATAGGAATCGATCAGAAGACCTCCAAAATCATATGCCCTCCACAGTCACTAGGTATGTGTTGATTTCTTCACATAAAGGTTTGTACTGGGCCTGGAATCCAAAAGTAATGCCAACTACAAGCTCAGAACTCCGAGTAAATGTCACCATGACGTTTTCAAAAAGTTGTATCGCGGGAGAGGTCGAATCATTCCCTCTTCCCTTCCCACTCTTTTGGGTAAGAAGGGTACAATCTTCTTTTGAAGCGCTGTACTATTTCCATTATCAGCTCCATCGAGTTATGTATAATGCGTTGTTGAGATTGATGTAGAGGCAGCTGATGTCGCTCACCATGCCCACATCTGGGAGTGAGATCCCTTCCAGGTGAAGGAAACTTCTATTACCCAACCTACGGTCAGCTGATTGGCTCAAGACCCATGAGAAAGGACAAAAACGCTTAATTATTCGTAGGCCGGTCTCGTACGTCATAGTAGTCATTGGCCGAATCATTTAGGTGCCACCTCGATTCCGGATGGAGTAGAATGCATGGCGCACCCAAAAAAGTAGCGATCAATATCGAATACTTTATTCGTACGATATATGTATAATTGCGAGTGTTACAAGCCAGCCAGGAATGTTATAGGAATAATTTTATCCACTAACAACTAGCAATAAATACAGCGGTTCCAAACTAGGCACTCCTACAGACCATTAAGACAAGGGACATGTGCTAAATCGCCTTGCATTCACGCGATCAGCCAATGGTGTCGAAGAGCTCAACGGTTTGAGAAGAGCCACGTTTGAAATGCCTCTGCCCCAACCTTCAGACCACCCATCACAAATTTATTCCGCTTTTGCAGATGCCAAACAGCTGCTTCGACGGGAACGAGCCAGAAAGGCTGTGTTCGACTCCGATGGTGACATCACCACACGGAGCTCATCTCCACGATCAGCTCAATACAGGTGAGCAGTTGCACAATGAGCATTCCGGCACGCTTACTCAAGTGTGAAGTTTAGGAAACGCTCTACCGGCTCGTTGGTCACGATTTCCGGAGAAGGCCACCTGGTCCTGCATCATCCACCACCAGCCACGTCGGCTGCCCGGTACATCTCCGCTTTACCGCACATGGTCTTCGCCGTTATCACCATATCACTAACCTGGCTGGCCAACCTCGTCAGCTTCATGGCCCGGTAGCGAGGACATTTCATGTGGCGAGAGTGCCTGAGCCCTGGACAACAAAAAAAGATTATACTAGGATTCTACTCACTGTGATATATTCAATACTATCCTGTCACTATTGTACAGCCATTGTTTGAGCGCTCAATTCTTTACTTATAACGGGTACTGTTATTAAGTATTGTAATAAATACTGCTATATTTAGACTTTGATTTGGGCTAAAATCGATAAATTAGAACTTGGAACACACTAGAGTGTTTCCCACTGCCTGAAGGCAAAATTCAGGATAAGATGATCAGGTAATTCCACTCAGATTTGAAAGCAGAGGCGGGGGGTGGACCCCAGAGGAGAAAAAAAAGAAGAAAAAATCTTGAAATTTATAGGGAATACGAGCCTTTTGCTCCACGCTGCGGAGAAGTTCCGAAGATCAGCTGAGGGATGAGAGATCATGGGAGTGCAGAGAGTGGTAGAGAAGCACGTGTAAGATAGCTTAGCAGATCAACTCTGCAACACAGACAAGATATCGAGCGGTGGGTGGGGCGTGCCACAACCGGGGGAGCGTG
>KZ345473.1:131440-143003 GCA_002352805.1 Teladorsagia circumcincta
TTTTTTCAGTGTAGGATGATGGGAGGAGCCCTGCACTAACCTCTCTTGTCCTTCTAGCCACTTTAAAAGCTCCTGGGAGGTCTGAGCGCGAACTTTGCCTTTAAGTTTTATAGGAGATGATGTCGTAGTGAATCGAACATCCAAAAAAAGGCTAAAATCGAATACAGATTAAAATCTAGGACGAGGCACTTCTGCCATTAGGAAATGCGGCTGTCGCAGTTAGGCCGCATTCATAGTTTGCGACTCCGATGATGCGATACTACGCGAAAAAATATGTATTGACACAACTAAGATAGTGGTAGATCAGGATAGTGGTACGGTATGACAATGCGCTGGAATGTTCAAAGGCTTCTATTTCGATTTGTCTGGGAACGCCTAACCGGGGACTGGACAGGAGGCCCGTTGCGCACAACTGGCAGTGCGAATCGTTCGCTGACCTCTCTGTGCTCTTCCATCTCGCCGCGCAACAGGCCTCCTGTCAAGTACCCGATTGGGCGTTCCAGGCGAATCGATCAATACGCATTTGATCATTTCAGCCCAACATCCTACCGTACTACTATCCTAATCTACCGCTATATTAATCTCCGTGTCAATATGAACGCGGCCTGTTGTGCGATGTGGAACTTGATATGGCACATTATATTTAACTTGATCTCGAGTCGCTACAGTACGCGCTGTATCCGTCCACTGAGCCATCTGCGTCTCTACCACGTCACCAACCACGGGACGGGCCTCCTGATGGATACCCCGTCTAGTCTACTACTCCCAGCGACTCCGATCGATTCTTATCTAGTCTTTTTAGCAAAATATTTTACTCTATTACTAACTCGAACGCCAGTCGTGAAGCGATCATGTAGCGAGGAGGCGCTGTACTCAAACTGAATGGTATCTGTCAAAACCTCCTCAACCTTGTTGATATCAGGATAATCAAAGGTAGTACCATGAGACCAATCGTGTGAGATGATTGTCAGATATTTCTTTAACTGCACTGGGCTAATCACAAGGTAGAACTCTGCAATGTTCGATCCTACAAAAGTGATTTGAACTTGGTTTTTTCCCTTAAGAAAAAAACCCGAGATAGCTCAGTACAACAATGGTAAAAAGAACTCGACGGTTAGAAGTCGACCAAAATCGGCATGTCATAGCCAAATACTCTTTTTCGATACTCTTCAAGACGAGCTGAAACCGCAGCGCTCGAATTTTTATCTTTTTTCTCGAACCTCCAGATTTTAGCTAGAACATTTAGACCACAGCTCGCTTGTCATTTTCCATCCATTACTGCCCAACTTTCGTAAGAAACTGTCAAGAGCCTGTCTTTTATATGGGTTCAGAGTGGCTGAATTCTTTGTCATTTGATGATTAGCGCATAGCGCATTAAATTACCTCTAAAAATCGACAGTCAAAGAAAAAAAAATGTCGAGCTTCTCTGGGAGTGTTTTGTTGCTGCGTCCGGGATTGTTACAATGCAATACAACATGTTCTGCAGCGTGCGGTTACGTTGCGTCCTCACCATTCGAATTTCGTCCACGTATCACCTTGCATTGTCGGAAGTGCAAAGTCACTTTTCTTCAGATCGCCAAAGAGCTTTGGTTTGGACGACACCGCTTGTATTGATCGATTCCGGAGAGGCTCATACCCATACTAATGCACTGTGCAAAAACCTTGAGATAACTTATTAGAAGCTCTTTCATTCAAAACGAAAAATCTGTATTTGGTATCAGCGTCAAGAACTCCATAGAATAACATTTATTTTGAATTAGAAAGCTCAAAACAAAATTTCCTTGATCTTCACCGCCACACAACTGCGTATACGGTGATCGCCTTGATTTACCGTCGATGCCATGGCTCCCGCCAAAAAAAAAAACGCGATTCGTCGAAATCGAGGGACTGGCAAAAAGTCGGAGACCGTGGACATTGCGGAGACGGCAGACGACTATACGAGGGGTCGGCGAGATAGATGAAATGAGCTATCACAAACACAAATTTTTACTAGAGGTGGGATCAAAGGAGCTTTAAAATCAACATTTACCATACAATTGCGTTGCATAAAGTTTCCGACGGTGGTCTTGAAATAAATCATTTCCGAGTTTGTGAGGTACGGTGGGACGTGGAGAAATTTGGAACCTTTAATTAGAATAGTTTCTCGTATAAGTTGGCACTGGGCTGACTCTGAACTCTCTTGTGTTTTCTAAGTTCGTTGTGATTATAGTGCGGAGCTTTTTCGCTTGGACCCCACAGTTCTGTGATAAGTTCATTTTGTCTGCTGCAAATCTCAATTACTAATAGTTTGACGTGCAAACATTTTTGAGTTTACATCTTTCTTTCCTTTGTCAAGAAGCCCTGAAAAAACTAATTCACATTTTCATAGTTTGTGGATCGAGTTTCAAGAGGTCTTTTACTCACATCGAGCGTATGAACGTCGAGTTTCGCTCAGGCCAAGAGATTCTGTTTACTCCAATTGGGTTGGGTCGAAATTCTGTAATCAGAGATCTCCAGGTTCCCTTTCCATAAAACCCTGCCATCGCAGTCAAGTTTAGGGTTCGTCGTCTACCATCGAACTTTTAGGTGACAGCTTCATGAACTGCTTGACGTTTCGACCCGCCGTCTTCCTGAGAGGTCCAAAGGTGGCTCGAAGTTTGACAAATACCATCTACACCGCCAAACACCTCTTCTGGTGAAATTGTTTCCCTCGTCCGATTTCTCAAGTTGACCCAAGCCAACCAAACCAAACCGCCTTCGATTCATTCGGGATCGGTTAATGGTACGAGACTTGTATGAAAGGATAAAAACACTGACTTGTACACCGGTGGCCCCCGCAGTTCAATGTACAAGTCGCATTCAAATCGCCACTATAAAAGTACAAATGGAAGTAGAACGCGTGCCGCATCCCAAAATTGGGATTAACGGCAGATGCTTTATCCTTGCATCCTTAAAATGAAACGTCCATCATCCGTCAGAAACGCTAGAGAGAAGAAGCGTTTGGCGGTGTAGTTGCATTCATAAAACTTTGAGCCAGAGGCCGTTAAGATAGACGATTGGGTCGAGATCTCAGGCCCTTAATAAAGTTATCGCTTTGAAACAACGTTGCTAGAAGAAAAATACCAAACACTGAAACCAGTCGATAGAGTAACTTGTAGCGCTCTTGCCCGGTAAATGAGAGGTACGGTTTGCGCCCACCCGGGACGAGTTTATTTAATGACCCAGTATTCTTGTGAAACTGAATTAGAATTTTCTGTCTAGAAGGATGCTTAAGTTTCTCATGGTGCGGTGCTTGTCCAGAAAAATTGACAGACGGTCAAAAATTTTCTTCTGCTTCTTCAGAAAAGCTTGTGAAAGCAGTTGAAGAAGAATCTTTGTACCACCATCACAAATCAGTGATCATCCACCAACAATTTGAAAGCTGAATTTGAACATTGCTCACAAAAGCGATGGACTAGACTCCCCTCAAACTATGGGACCAACTATGCCAGGAAGCCAAGCTCTAGCTAGGCCCTGGGCTATTCTTGAAACCTCAACCAGAATGCATCAACACTCATACAAGCATCTCAAATCCATCTGTAGTTGAAACGCAAGGTTGATAACGTTGATCGTTTGAAATAGCCATGGGCTCCCACGGCGTTATGGCATGTTCCCAACATATCTCCCTAATGAGCCGGATCCGAGTCAAATTCATCACAGCATTCTTATGCACGCAGTCTCACCTTAGTTTGATCAATATTGTATAAGGAAGTGTGGACTTCTCCCAGGTAAGCCCAAAACCAGTTGTAGACCTATTTGTAATTAATTTCAGCATATTACCTGCATACTTACTTTTTAGGGCACTTCACACAGTTGTTCTAACGGAGAGATTGTGAAAGAAAGAGAATGGGCTGGCGATGGATTTCCAAAATTCTTATCAAGCTACTATACCGTAGATTTGAACGCATACCGGAACCTCGGATGCCAAGTCGCCGGCGCGCTAACATGGTAGGTTATTCTTCATTTTTTGGCACTAGTGGCCGACAAACTGTTCACTTGAACTTGGTGGTATGTTCAGTGACATTGCAACGTCGCTTCTGGCCAAAGAATGAGTGCCCGCCAGGTTGTCGCGTGGCGAGAAGGCAGAGACGCAGAGAGAGTTGGACGAATTGCAGCGGGTATTGTGCGATGTGGGACATAATATAGTGCATTTCATTATATGACGCCCAGAGCACACGCCGCGACTTATCTGCTGACCCGTCTGCGCCTCTGCATTTTGGCCGCGATGGGCCTCCTGTCAGGTACCCAAATCGGTAGCAACCTTTGACTTTTTCGGAGCATGTTGAAAACTCATGGATTACCTGATTCCCAGCCGTGGGAGCTCCTGCACCGATTATCTTTTTTAGTTGACAATCCAAGCTGCCACCTGGATTTCTGAACAGACTGTTCCTTCCCACACCTTCTGGACCATGATCTCGGCCAGAAGGGTTTCCCAAAAGTCTCTTAAAGTTGTCGTGTCACGTATAGCACCTTCATTCGTGACCGTAGAAACTAAACGATTACCGCATACGAAAAGTTCATGAATAAAGCAGTGTTCGATCCCAAAGACATCCCACCGTCACCCACGCAACGAGCTCCATTTATGAAAATATCATCTCCAATCTCTACTCTGCGGTCCCGGAAGAATGGTTAACTTTATCATATTTCCAAACTTTACAAAACAGCTTTCCGATTTCAAATGTTAAAAACCATTTCAATTGTTTTCTAATTTCCATCTGTCAACCCTTTAGCGAATTGTTGTTTACCCATGTAAGACCAGGAAGTTACGTGCGAATGTTCCTTCTCTACAACAGGTTTTCACTGTTTGGGGAAAAGCAGATTGGAACAAACGTGACTGTACAGCATATTCGCCTTGGCGCCCTCAGGCCATTCACAGTGTTTTGATAGGTTCGGAAAATCACCGAACTCTCCCAAACGCTGTTTATATCCCAACGAGAGTGCTATAAGTTTAGAAACGTAGGGCGGTAAAGCATAACTAGCGACGGTACCGAGGTGAGTTCACTCTAAGGCTAACGTCAGACTTTGTGATTCGCTGGCGATGCTGAAGTGGTGTATACCACCATACGTTCCTAACCTTACCTTTTATCCCAACGCTGCCATGCTCAGCCGCTGGAATAAGCAGCCAAAGTGGCGCGCTGGGTGTGTAGTGGCATTGCAGATGTTTCCATTGCGGAGTCCTGCATGGTACTCAAACTACATCACCTTCATTACTTGCTGCGGTTGTGTAGCTTCTAAAGGCGCCACAGTGGGTGCCAGACCTTCAGGATCACCAACAAGCTTCAATGCTTAATAGCATTCGAATAGCTTGTGAAGAGGAAAGCAGCGCCGATTCTTCACCCTACATGTTTTCGGCAAATCCAAATACGCATTATAGCCGTCTTTTTAGCGGCGGATGACATTATAAATAGATGTAAGTGAGCAGAATCTACTGCGATTCGAGGGAGCATCGAGGCTTACATAGTTCATACCAAGAACAGCAATCCAGTTTCCCACAGGGAAGGATGCTCCACGGTGTGAACCATTTTACTTGTATGTGGTTTCGGAAGCCTTGAGGCGCCGCAATGACCCTCCCTCACCACCCCTTCAGTACACTAGAGCCAAAAGTGGCTGGTAGCTGGCTGAAGCCGCATCAGTCAATCCGCGAGATCGGTCAGTTTATTTCACACACCTTCCGCTCTCCAAAGTAAAGAGCAGATGGGAAAGGCGCATCATCAGATTTCTAAGAACCTTCATTGCATTTGGGTCAACATTTTACCGCTTCCTTTTTTGGGGATTGTAAGCGAATGTTTGTGTAAATCTATGTCGAGTATGCGTGATAAATTATGAACACATGTGCTGACTAATTAAGCAGAAAATTTTAACAAGTAATTTCTAGTCTTACTCATCACCCCACCCCATTCCCCACCCTCTTCCGTTTCCTCGTTTTCGTACATATTATACATACGTATCGTACATGTGTACAACATCGGGAGCAGTTTATCGGCTGCACTTTTATCGCCGACCACAATCGACACATTTTTGTTCGATATGAGATTGATGGCAACATTTCTTAGAAGCAGACATTTTCAGAAGACGAAAATGTTACGGTGGACGTCGTTGCGGAGGAAACAACACCACCAGCTGATGGGTGAGTGATGAGGTTTCGATGACAAAAAGGGAGAAAAGAAATTTACAGCCGGTGACTCAGAGCCTTTCATGACCGTCAACTATTTTCTGAGATTTTCGGATTCTGCAGAGTCTGCCGAAGTATAGCAAACCCAAAATGTTCTGATTGTTCGTAGTCCAGTCTCCTATCACTGAGAATAGAGAAATCTTTGTAATCTTACCTGATGGATCTCTCCATCTGGCGAGCTCTTAGAACGTTCCAGAACGTTCCCTTGCAAAATTAGCTTGTGAGAGAAGGAAGCAGTGATAGACAAACCCCTCCTCACAGTTCCCCCGTTGGTGGCAGTCTGACGAGTAACGCAAGATGCAGAAGCACCACCTGGAACTAACTAAGCCTAGGAGCAGGTAGAAACACTGAAAAAACTCACGCACTCCGTGCATCTTTCCTTCCTGAGGCTTAGTTCCGTTCGAATAGGGGAGATTTTTGGCGGAACTCGAATGCTTTCGTCACGCCGAACCCGCACATTGCGTTAGTGCCTAAGAAGCCTGAGTTCCTAGAGGTACTCTCAAGCTAACAAGGATAGAGGATCTGGTTGTGCGAGTACTGTAAGTAAGGAATTTCCCCATGCCACGAGCATGTACCATGAAAAACAGAGGTCGTAGCAGTTTCAGTTGTAGAGTAGTCGCGCGGTGTCCCTCAAATTTTCAATACGAACCGTAGAGGTACCTGATGCAGAAGATACTGAGCAGTTCTAACAGCAAAGGCACGGTGGTCGGTCCACCATCGTCAAAAAAGCTCCCCTGACACTCCTCGACGGGGTGTCATCTATCAACTAGATAAGAACTGTTCCGAACAGAACCCGATCACGCGCCCCTTCGCACTTTCTTGTGATCCTATCGCTTTGCGAGGCGATGGCGACGATTTTCAATCGAACACCTAGAATGTTTGCTTAGAATCACACACATCTTCCTCTCAATTACATTATTTTTAAGCGATTTTTAACATTTCGAAGCTCAAAAGCGTAGAGGACGAGCTTCCCTACCAGGGCTTCTCATTGCTAAGCAGGCCAATGATGGGGTCCACTCCCATATCCCGCACTTCGCGTGCTCTTAACAGCGCCAACCCCACTGCTGAATTCCCTACACCATTTGCGGTTCAGCACGTTTCCCAGCTTTTTTTCCATTTTGGATGGAGAATTGTAAAAATCAATTCCGAAGGTCATCCGCTCACTTCCGGCGCTTTTTAGGAAAACCCTATATATATTTCCGCCTAGTGGTCATCAATTTTCGAAGAAAGTTACCATTCGCTTTGCTGCCAGTACCCACAAGTGAACGCTGATCGAATTTTGAATTCTGCCTCGGGAAGTCCACACTCTTCGACCCTTTCACATCATACAATGGGTTTGAAAACAAGGCAAAAAAAAACTCAAAAATCCCATCTATAATGAAAGCAATATACAGGAATGGCTTCGCCAGCATAGTCCACTTCCAAAGAAACAAAGGATCCTTAGCAAAGATTCGGGAACGCTTTCCAAAGCTTTTGACTTGTTTTTGATTGGAAGGGTGCTCAGGTACATAACTTGTACTACCCGGAAAGCGAGAGGTTCGAGTTCGAGTCCCGTCTGGGGCGAAAGTTTTGTTCACAACCCAGCATTCTTGTGAAGCTTTCCAAAACCTTTTAACGGCGAAGAATTTCAAGGTAGTCACTGGCGAAGCGACTTTCGAGAGCGTTTGTCCTTGGCCGTTCCCACGTAAACGGTTACAGCTCTCTTGAAGGCGATTCTGGCTCCTCTCCTGCTTCAAAAGCTTTGTACTTTGGTGATCGCCACACCAAAGCATTCCCAGCTCTTCCTTCCATTCACCCAGGCACATCTTCTGAACTGCTCCCACCAGGTGATTTGGGACCTTATACATTGAAAATCGCCACCCTTCCAAGCAGCACTTATTTACGATTGTTTTTCCATATCCCAGCACTGAAAAAGCGCTGGAAGTGGTGACAAGGTAAACTTTCCCACCACTCCCTAGGTAACTGATGTTGGGTCGATGTGTATTGTATAGCCGAGAACCCGCCAGCTCTCACAGAAGTCCGAGTACCCCTTCTGAACCATTCCGCTCCATGAATATCAGTTCCCAGTACCAGTTAGTACCAATACCAGTTACTTTGGAGTATCTCTTCCCCCTTGTTTCCCATTCAGGCTTCCTCATTTCCGGTGTTCTGATTTATCGCTAAAAAACCACTTCCGAAGCTAGCGCTCGCCATAGCCCAAGAATACCCTCTACTTTTACTCCGGCACAATCCCTTCAACCCTGCAATCCCACTTTCTCCCGAGCAGTCGCATTCTTAAGCCGATGTAGCCCTGAGAAGTCCGCAGTGTTTTCTTAGTGAGTGGCTGCGTCGATGCAACGAAAAGGTAACCTTAGCCGTCTACGGTAACGAGCCAATCACTGGAAACGCGATACCCCACTCGGGCTTCACGCCTTTGAAACCTGGCTACTTGGCTGTGAACTGCGACGGGTTCTGGAGGGCTCGTTCCAGCTTTGTTATACAATCGATTTATTATGGCCCACTTCTTCTTTTGTGAACTTTTGATCGATTTTACCCTTAGCTCTCTCACAGTAGACCTTCTCAGCCGTTCCCAAATGGTTACTGCATGATTGTTGCCATGCCATTCCGATATTCTTCGCACCTCTTATCACTAATGAGTAGATTTGACAGTTCCGGAATGCTTAACAATCATTTGGGCAGCAACACGCCACTCCTCTTGCCCACAATTTTTGCCCGAGCCCAGGCCCTGGGAATGAAAGAAATTCCTCCTTCTCATCAGAAAAGGCTTCAGGACACAAACCCTTTCCAGACCTTTTTTTTCCTTTCTTTCCCTTTGATCTTTTGAACTCGGTGGACTCGCACACATGTAGTCTAGAAATATGGTTCATTTTTCCTGACCGGCCCTCTGAATGCCCAAAAAAGTATCCATGGACCGATTCTCGGCGGTGACAAAATTTTGCATTTTGGTTTAGCGACTGCATTATGCGCCAAAAATGGGTACCGCACTCACGATCACTATAAACCTTTCTAAGTAAATAACTTTTCCAAGCACCGTTGGAAGGCGTGTTCCCTTGAAACTTCACATCTTTTCAGCTTAACCATGGCTTTTATGAGCCTTGTGTAAGCTAGAAAAAAAGTAAAAAGGGCCAACGAGTTCCATCTTTGGCGTGCCAACCCAACAGGGACCTTTGAAGGTCGCGTTGGGCATCGAATACCTCAGCCTTTAATTACAGTATATTAATCCGTAGATTTTCAATAGAATTCTTTTTTCTTCTACTATTTCTCTATGCGATATCTGTTGAATCTGTAGGTTTTTTCAGTGCGTTTGATAGCTCCTATGTTTTTGCTGACATTTGTTCGGAAAAGTTTTGCTATCTTATCTTGTCTATTCAGAGCATATTACATCGTTTCTTTTACTTCTTACACCTTACTGAACTCGCCAAATTAAGGAAAGGCTCCCAGGTCGCCATGGCCACTCAAGAAGAGATGCATACTCCAAATCTGCTAAACTTCTGTGAACGGAATTATGAAGCAAAATAACGCAGTGGTAGTTGGCAGGACCCACAGTCAAAATGTCGAAGGATCGGTCTCTTATCGTAGTTACTGCTATGCATTCTCCAGAAATTTATTTAAATAGTCTGGCAGAAGCTATTCTAACTGTACCACTGAAGAATGGAAAACAGTGAACACAATAAGGAACCGATCCTACGACGTTTTGACTGTGAGTCGTGTCCACTACCGTTGCACTATTTTACTTCATAACTCCGTTCACAGAATCGTTTAGCAGATTTGGAAGGTAGATTTGAGGTCACCGTTCGAAAGTACATCTAGGCATATAAATCTCATCTTGAATGGCCATGGCGACCTGGCAGCTTTTCCTTGCTAGGGTAATGCAACGAGAATAGAAATAGTAAGTATGGCGCATCCCAGGAGGGATTACGCCGGATTTTTCATCGTCACCATCTACCCACATCGTTGAATAGGGCGTTCAGGGTTCAGAGGAGCTGAAAATTCTTTCTATAGATTGTCAGCTTTCTTTTGGCTATTTAAAGATGAGATACATAGTGAGGATAGCGAGACGTTAAACTTCATAGCTGAAGCGACGAGAAATGCTGAAACATACGGCCTGGTGATGAATAATATGAGGATTTCAATTGATCGCCATTCTCCTAAGCATGTTCTGCTGCTGGAGTGTTGTGGGCGGGTTACTGACAACTATAGGAAAATTTGGTCCCATGCACCAAAAGTATTTGAAATAGAGCTTTCGATGTCGATTTATTCGTGGTACGAAATCGATCAGGAACGAGACGATCACGGTAGCTCTGAGGTTGAGATGGCATCGAAAGTGCACCCAGGGAACTTTCGAAAGCACGCTCCAGAACCAAAATGGGTATTTTTTGCACTCACAAATGGAAGGGTGCGAAAGGCCCGGCGTTGAAGCAAAAAAGGAGCAACCGTCAAAAAGCATAAAGTAAGGGGGTTAGTCAGTTATTTGGTTCAGCTGTGCTAGCGAAGACTGCCTGGGTTTGGAAGGGAAGTTTAGGCTCGAGAGTGTATAACAGATGAGGAACCGCCAGACACTCTCACGCTGTGGGTGAAGAAAAATTGAAGCGGTTGAAGCGGTTTTTGCATTCTTGTGTACACTTTACAGTCACGTATGGGATATCTGCAACCTTCGTGAAAAGCCCAACCTACCCAGACGAGTTCATCCACATGAAGTCATCCTGGATTGTGCCATAAGAACGATTATTGTTAAAAATTTCTCAAAATCTTTGGAGCTCGCTTTTTCGATAGTGTGGATATTTTATTACTGGAGGACTTCCACATGCCCACCTCTATAAAATAACTAGTTATAGTACATAGAGAATTCATAAAGAGTTTATATCCTGCTTCCTCAAAATTTTCAGAAGTGATTAACATCTTTTAGTCCGCAGGTCTCGCGAACTGCGGGCTTTCGACATGGGTGATGCCCTTCCGATTGTTGAAGCGACTCTCGTGGCCCGGAAGCCATCCAGAGGTAGTGCATGCTTAACACTACGAAGAATCTTCGTCATTTTTTTGACAAGTCCTTTTAAGCCGACGTCAGACTTTGCGAATCGAGCGATTCGCTAGCATCCGCGGTCGCGTGGCGGTCAACGATTCGCTCAACTGGCTGGGACCGCAACGCGACCGCGGACGCTGGCGAATCGCATCCGCAAAGTCTGACATCGGCCTAAAAAAGATGAGCGGCAGGCGTCTGCGGATTCCTTGGAGACGCCCTTTGCACCATGAGAAAGCGAAGGGTGGTCCTCAACTGGAAGTTCTGACTCCAAGAGTATGCCCCTACCCAGACTGAGTGAACGACAGTTTGGGGTTCGTCTGACCTGAGTAGGAATGGATGATGGGTCGAAGTGT
>KZ345474.1:77530-89575 GCA_002352805.1 Teladorsagia circumcincta
ATTATGTTATTTCAAAACAAATGCACGTGGAGTTTTAATTTCAAACCTTACTTTGATTGCAGAGCTTCATCTAGACCCTACAGTCCGAATACGGTGAAATTCTGTTTCTCATCAGTTCATCATTTACAGAATCGCTTGTCGAGATTTTCTAGGGCTATCAGAGTCGAGCAGGCATAACGAGAGCCACGCAGGCACTAGAACGCACGAGGAAATTGGAACTTTTCCAAGGCTTTGAAGACTGGGGATGGCCTAACTATCTTCCGCCCACAAGTGACGAACCAGAACGGAAAGCGAGAGTCACAAAGTGGTGCTCAGCGACGACTCGGTTTAACCCTTCTTGGAAATGATGCTTTGAGCTTCGTAGTTATCTGTCAACTGGGAAACCCATTTACGTGGCAGATCCTAGCAGTCAGGATATGGTGGAGCGGTGTCGCCCCCGAGGGTGGGTCGGACCCTTCGGCAATTTCTCCCTTCTTAGTATCCACCGAAATGTGGGCTGGCCCTAATTTAAGGGTAGTCAAAAGAATGCAAGCGTCCATTCGATCGTCAATATGGGTTTTCTATCCGAAATTATCCGGTGCAGGCCTACCTTTACCTACCACTGTCGCCTTTAAAAACTCAGAAAAAAGTGCTGTAGTGAAGAGAACAAGTCAAGGTTCAAAATATACCTGAGTTGTGCACCATAGGGAAGATCTCGCATATCGTGTCATACACATTCCAGCAGATTATTCCACCGAGCATTTTGATATAGCCAACGAATGTAGGACTCCACTTCGGATCTCGAAAAAGATGTTATGGCCGATTCAGTGTCACCAAAAAACGACGCCATCGTGGAATCACAGAGCTGCTCAACAAGTTTTTGATTTTTCATCCAAACTGAAGGGGTATTGTGCTGAATTCGCTCTGGAATCTCAGAGTTTCTGAACTTCTAACGCGGTATTTTTTGAGAAAAAAATTGTATTTTTCAGAATTGAGGCCCGGTTTTGGGAAATCCTGATCCACGTCGTATTCCACACTTAATTTTGTACGAAATGTCTGAATTTGTAGCATCTTCGTTTCTTAATGACTGCGTTAGGTTGAAAACAAAATTCCAACTTTTTACAGCTACTGTATATCGTCTGCATATGGGTGTAGAACAAGCCGGATTTCAATCGTGCTTTTTCTCCATCGACCGCATTCACGTAAGAACATAGCAAAGTCGCACTTTGTGAGAGGAATCTCGTGTTCCAGAGGACTGAACATCAATGGCGTTCACTCAATGCATCCTCTCTTCGCCGATAATTGTGTGCCAATAGTCGTGAACCATCCGATATCGCGCAATCCCTGAGCCTCATCAGTCGAAATCGGCTAAATCGGGCTTCAAATGTATTCTAAAAAGATTTCTTGGATGCATAGAGAACAAGATCACTACCAGTCGTTAGTCCTAGAAGGTTAGGAGATCGACAGAGCCTCCTGCTACGTGTACCTCAGCTAACCGATTAACATGCTATGATCTAAGCGGGCTGGACCGCTTTAAAAGAGTATTTCACGATAAGAATGAAGGTCGAAGAATGGGAAAAGCCTAGTTGGGAGACCGGCAGACCTCCAGGGAATACGGACAGGTACGCAATCGGCACCGGAAGATTTGACCTCGACGATCTTGAATGGCTCACTCTTGGCGACCTACCATCGATGATCTGATCACTCGCTGTAAATCTACACGAAGCAAGTGATCAGATAGCAGAGAGAGCATATCATTGAAAAGGGCATAACGATGGGAGTCGCATCACTGCCGAGATCAAGGGGAAGGAATGGGTCCCATTTCTCGGGATTCTGGGCAATTTTCCATGGTTTCTCCTTCTCTCTGCTACCACTCACCATCCCTAACTCAATTTAAAGTGAGTTGCTACTCATCGCAATTTCTGCCTTCAAACAAACTTCGACACGGTCACACCGTTAAACGCGTAGACCCCAGAACCAATGCTCACGCCTTCAGCTCGCATTTTCTTTCCGTAATGAAGTACGGGGCGGAGACATGGGGCACCAAGTCCGAATAAGAGAAACCCGTGGTCACACAGCGATTTATGAAAACGCCGCGTACGTGATTTGCTCTGAGACCGCAGCTTAGTAACACTCTTCACGCTCGTAAGATGATTAAAGACGTCTGCAAATCTGAAAGAAACCATCTACAAATTTGAGCTAAGGAGGGCTGGTAGCGCGCCTAGTACAACTGATGATCACAGGACCAAAAGATTGACTAACTTGCACCTAGTGGGCAGAACAAGGCTCGAAGGCAAACCCCTATGCGATCGCTGATCCCCGTATAGTTATACGACCAAATGCGATGCAGGAGAGCCCGAAGCAGAGCGGCTTGGAATATGTGCGACAAGCGTTCCAGCCCGGGACGAATAGTGGTCGAGAAGTAAGTTTCAAAGACTGATGATCTTAATGCTTATCTCAATTTTCCACACATGTGTTTGATATAGAGGAAAAAAGCTCTAAAAGAAGAAGCTTTAAACACGCAAATCCAAACATTCGAGTAAATTGGCTGCGTGATTCCGCATGGTTTTTCTCACGAAAGACGTTTTGGCATTTTCCAGGCATTGACTATTAACAGCTTTCTGGAGAACATATCAAACGTTTATTGAGACGCGCTCTTTTGAACGACTGTCAATTCCTGTACCTTGGTTGGATCGTACTTCTCTTTATGATAAGGCGCTTATCCCGTTCGTGTAGCAAACAAAGTTCACTATAGCGACACATCTCGCATCGCCTTGAGAAAGTCGCGAATTGACACTTCGACATTTTCTGCGCCTCTCTTGCTAGGGTTTTCCTTTCTTGGAAGTGTAACAGTCGTTCCGTTCTCGGCGTCAGCTAAGAAATTATAAGAGAAAATACTTACATCTTGTCGGGCAAAAACGAAATTTAGAAAGCAAGTATCATCCCTTATTATTCCTTAAATGACGACAAAAGGAAAATATGTGGTGGAAGTGTAATTTTGCGGTACAAGCAGAGCAATCTTTTTCAAAAAAAAATAAAGAAAAAATGTTCCTTCTTGAAAGTGGAATTGTGTTTTGACATACAGACCTATGCTAACATGTGTCGCAAGTTCCTCTGTAGCACTTCCCGAAAACATTTTCAAATGCGAAATTTCGGAAAATTTGTATGTGGAAGTGTCATTATACAGAAACAGTGTACAACAGTTGAAAAATGCTCCAAAAACAATTTTGAGGCAAATTTGCGTTGAAACTGACAAAGAAAACCGTTCATCATATCACATTGTCATCCTGGATCATGATTTGGATCAATCGATGTAGAGAAGAGGAATGGCTCATGACAAACACAAACCCATTGCACGATCACAACCCGATACAGGACATTGTGTGCACGGGCTTCCCTGATTGTAGACTACATGATCCACCACGTTTCCTCTGAAAATGAACAACAGCATCAGTGGGAAATAAAATGATACTTATACACGTCTTTGACAACTCTCTCGTTAGAGGCTTGGTGTTGAAAGTTAAGATGGTGATTTTGAAGAAGGTCAGTGAAAAAAAATGATCCTTTTCGAGAGTTTTCAACTAACAGTAACACTTCCCTACATGGAGATCTCAGAGCATTTCGATTGAAATATTTCAGTTCTGGTAAAATAGGTAGGAGAGACTGCGAGGCCATTGAAGATGCGGCTAGACGAACAGCGATGGGCGCTTATTGATTCCGCCGCCTAGCTGAGGCATGCGAATGAGAGCGCTCAGTCTTTCAACGTGAGCGTTCTTCACAGACATATGGTACGGCCACTAGAGAGGAAAGTTATTGATGCGTGGGAGATATATAGCATCAAGCCAGAAATAATTGCGAAGGAAGAGCTACATGACCTCCTGAGACTTCTGACGTGATCACTGAGTCCCTCTTCCTTGGGATTGGCGTCTCATTTTCATTCTAGAGTCTCCCCGATCGGTCACCTCTCTCCTCCTCATTTCCTATGAGGTATCGATGTATTATATCATGTCCTTTGCCGTAGTTAATGTTTTGCAATAATTGTAATTAAGGTCTGGTCTGATGAAGGCATTATGCCGAAAGCTTACCAATATATCTGAGACCAAGAGCTTCAAGAACATATTTGTCGAAGACACTTTTTCAGTTCTATTTATCGCGTTGACCTAGTTCACGGCATAGAAAAAGCCTCTTGGGTGGGATTTTGTTTCTAAATTCGAAGCAAAACTAAACTCACCGTGGCGAATATCGACATACGACAAAGTATGATCTGTCGCATTTCCCAATGGCACATCCGAGTCTATTCGTGGTCGACCATATCATCTGCATGATAATGCATTCACTGCATGACAAACTCGTAATATTAACTAGGTTAAGATTTAGAAGTGACAGCAATTGGGGGTTCTCAGTCGATGGTAAAATTACGTCATCACATCACATCAAATTTTGCTTGAAGTCAGCATTTGCAGTAGGTATGCCACTAAAATGTGAAAAAGGAGGTGCCAAATATTTCGCATGCGGAAAAAAGAAAAAGACAATTTAGCTCCTGACCTACCGCATCCAGTAGCGGCCAGTGATGGGCGAGATTGCCTCAAAATTGGGACAGGGGGGGGGGTAAAAAAAGATATTTTACCTATGTCGCACTCCGGCCCTTTTTTCCCAGAAATTGCTGTAGCTGGCGAAACATCTTCAGCAAAATATTCCCTAAATGTTCCTCTATGAGCGGACGCGGGCTCTCCTTCACTACCTTCACGGTCTTCAGAATATGACCTCATCGTCGTCGAGCTCAAGGTGGCCAACAGTAACTGCTTCAGCCTGAAGCTTTTACATTCTTTCTTGAATCGCGTCAATGTTGGATAACCTCTAACCACGCAAACCCCCTCGGAACCCGGCTTTCAGAAACCGTCGTAACCGTACGCGATACCTCGAGGACCCCACTGAGCTTGACCAGTGCACCATGTTTGCGAGGCAAATTTTTTTCTGATGGCGTCCACGTAGATGCTGTGGACTAGCACAGTGCGATTGAATCCCTTGAGTACGGAGACAAAATGTCTTTTCTTCTATTGGCCCCCCCTGTATGCAAAATCGAATGAAAAGACGAGAATACGTTGTCACTTTCCGATTTAAGACTTATTTTGTAAGGTTTGGATACCTCACAACGACTAGGAGATTTGGGCACAGTAGCTCTGCAAATGAGCACTAAGTAATTTGTTATATTGCTATATATGACGATAGCATCGTTTTTAGTTGACATTGAATCGATTAGACATGATTCTTGAGTATCATGTGAATGGTACTACGCTCGAGCCTTTTTTTAGAGATACTCAGCTATAGTCGAGACCTTGGTTAGGACACTTTAGGTCAGTAATGCCTTTTAGCCTTTTAGACAATGCTTGGGTTCAGGAAGATGGCAATGACACGGGCGACATGTGTCGGATTATTGTCTCGACAGAAAAACAATTTTCGCCACGCTTTGACGAAAGAAAGGGTTGTAATCGGCAAAAAACTCTCGTACTTGGCCAAAGCCTATTTCGCTGGATACCAAAAGGTGAAAAATAGGCGATGTGCTTATGCAGATGTACTGATCTGTACTCTGGCACTTCCCTCTCCTTTGAACTTTTACTTTCAAGATCCCTTCCCTAAAATATGGTTTATAAATCTATTGTGTGTTGGTCAATGTGAAAAAACATCTGACAAAGCTTACTGCACCAATTTTATGCGTGTAGATAGAAAATCCGCTCATCGCGAAGCAGGACTTTTTCAAAAGCCTCTGGTATAGGCTAACCCTTAATATTTAAAACCAGTCCGGCCAGCCCTCCTGCTCTCGAAACTCAAAGGAGGCTCTTTGCTGGTAGATATTACGTATGATCACCAAACCTCGCTCCATGTGAGCAGCTTTCTGACTTTCATACTACGAAGTGGAAGACCCAAGAAATCGCTTCTGGTTGAAGATGTCTCCGGGTTTCAGTAGGTGAGCCATCTTTCTCATGATGCTGTTTTGCAAACGACACGTTCTGACTCTGATTATGCTGAAAATTTTCAATGCCCGTATGTAGTACTTTTGCCGACATCTCCTAGATGGATCTATACAAGAATTGCAAAATTTTTGATAATTATACATCAAAGAAACTGTGCTCGTGAATTATTAGGTTAGCGGAAAGTTCTTGTCCTTTACTTTTTTTCTTCACCTTGCAAATTTTTCAGGATCGTTCCAGTATTCACTGTGAATTTCATGTAAGCAGTGGTCAATGCTCTCTCTGAAGCATTTCTGCCGTAGCATTTCGCAGCGCTCAAAGCTAAAAAAATCGTCATCACTGGCTCAGTCGCGTAGAACATAAAAATGCGATGTCGATTTTAGCACTGCAACCTGAGATGCAACTTTTACAGCTCACGAAGCTGCAAATGCTTAGCTCATGGAGAGCTGCTCCGCTATTGGTGAACTGTAATGCATGAGTGTATAGGCTCTGCACTGTGCTTGAAGAATAAGACAACGCTCGTCCACGAATTAGGAGGAAAGACCAGCAAAAGTGTCGCGAACGGTTTACCCGCCACTGGACCCACGACCTGCAGCCGAGCTTCCCCTCGACTTTCCGACGCGCTTTTAATGTACACCCGTCAGGAGAAGCGGACCATTTCACGGAGACACAGGGGCACTCGCCGGGACCAGCAACAAGAAAACCAAATGACCGGCGGACTGACTTAAGTAAGCAGCCCTACTTCTCTTGATGTACACCCACCAACCAAGATATGAATTAGGGCAAACCCACATGTACATAATTACACAGTAAACACACAATAGATTTATATCCATGGGCTCGCATCTTCTGCGGCCGACGTGTTCTGCGTTGGATGATAAAAAGGCTGAAAGGACAGGGAGGACACGACCGGCTTGGTGAGACAGGCGCTCCGCCAGCACTGGTTGCCGCTGCGGGGCGACGTGCCACTTCGCCTTAGCTGGACCCATCGCGTTACCCGTTGAACAACGACCTGTCACCAGTGGGCAGCCTCAAGGAGCACCGACACGTGGTCGGTGATTAGAGGCTTTCGCCGCATCCGCATGTCGCGTTTCTAGTGTTTCTTATTGGATTGTCTGACCCGCAGGTGTGTTCAGCAGACCTGGCACCAACAGGCTTGCGTCAGCATCTATTGCTGTAGAATCAGTTGAAAGAGGAAGAGGGGGGAGTTTCATGATCCATGACTTCTCGGAAAGAACTTCTTCGAGTTTTTTCCTGGCTCAAAACCTCAGGCTTTCTTACCAAACGGCACGCGTAAGATACAGTAGGCTCAAAAGTCTTCGGTAAAATAATTTTTCACCCGTAACTTTTTTCTGCTCGATCAAATCAGTTCCAATTTTGATATGTTTGGAAGCCAAGCCTTCTTCAATTTACCAATAGATTAGTGTCGGGTAGGAGGAGAAGTTGAGGGAGATGAAATTGTTTTATTAGAAGTACCTGAGTATGATTCAATTCCAAGTAGATTGTTATAAAAATTAACTCATTATAAAAAGTTTAAAATAGAACAAAACAATAGACTGCATGATAGGAACACTTCACAGAAATCGAGAGATGGTGAGGACCGACTGTAAAGGTCTGGAAGGCATTGCATATTTAGTCGTATAGCACGTGCACCGGACTGGTTCCGCCCTCTAGCGATCCAAGGCATCGTAACCGGACTGTGCAGGAGCTCTCTCGACAGCATGGCGCGCCTTAAACGGAGGCACAACTTCAACTGCATATCCCCATCGTCATCGAGGTACTATAGAAAAGGGTAAGGAATGTTCAGCGAACAAAGAGCTAGGAACATGGGCGAAATAATCGTCCAGTTTGAAGGAAAATTGAGGCTGTCGTCCCAACAGATAGCGCATTCATTGACTGGTTCCACAAATAGCCTCACTTGCGGCTTCAGCAAATCTAAAAGGCTATTGGCAAAGTAGTGAGTATGCTGTTTCTATCATGCGGTCGATTATTTTGTCCAATTTTAAGATTTTTACAATAAGTTGAAATCTACCTAGAATTGGGTACTACTCAGGTACTTCTAATGAAATAATTCACTCTCTCTCCACTCCTCCTCCTCGCGACACTAATCTACTGGTATTGTGAAGAAGTCTCGCCTTGCAAACAAAATTGAAACTAACTTAATCGAGAAGAAAAAGTCACGTCCGAAAAACCATTTGGGCGAAGACTTTTGAGCGCTACTGTATGTGCTAAAAAGCAATATGATGGTATACATTTGTTATTAATAGACTGTGATAGGTGAGGGAAGAAGGGAAATGAATTTGAATAAAAATAGAAAGTGCGCAGACTTCCCGGGCAACATAATAAACTAATGAATGAGACAAAAATGGCAAGTTTCCGACACGCCCTCTGGGAGTTATTGTATGAGGTTGTCGGAAAAGTCTTTGCGCATATGTCAGCTTTTTTCCGACTCATTTTTCTTTTTTTTAAATGCATGTACCACCATAATCGACAAAACATTCCATTTCATGGTAGCGTCTGGCTGCCGGGCTCAGAGCTTAGCTTTCGAGGCAAAAAACAACCTGAACAAGCCCACTCTGAGTCGGTCCAAATCATAGGACTACCACTCTTCGGTTGGTTTGGCAGCTGATGGTATTTTGACGGAGCCAGATTTACTGACTACACCAGGAGCTTAGGATGCCCCATAACAAGAGTCTAGACTCTTGATGAAGCTTCTTGTAATTCGCGGAAAAGTGTTGCCGAGACAAAGTGCTTTTTTTCCGTGTTTTCCAAGCGTGCGGGCGAGCCCAACCACTTGCCAACATTATTGGTCACCAACACCAGTAGAGTTCGCAGACAACAGCTCTGACTGAGCAAAGCGTTTGCAGGTTCAACAATCCTGAAAGTTGCCTCCCAGGCTGCAGTGTTGAAATTGACGTCAGAGGCTTTAGTACTACGAGTCTGAGCCAGTGGCGCTTTCGTGTGTGGTTGACATGGAGACCCCAATTCTTGTTATCAACAGAGTTGCCGGACTAAATGCGACGCAGACGGTAAATCAAAATGTCAATGCAGAATTTTATCTTCTTCATATAGCCCATGATAATTCAGATCGCGAAATACTGTCTCGGCATAATTCCCCCTCTTCTCAAGGCAATATTGAGGAACCGCTACTGCGGTGCTATAATGCGGGGATCCCCCTGCCAGTTCCCGCGCACCGCATCGAGGGCTCTTAATGTACACCTCTAGGATACTTTCGTCATTCAGTGTAGCAGGCGATCACATTTGTTATTTTTTCTAAAGCATCTGTACTCCAGCAACCAAATAAATGCCATGTTGTGAAAGAAAACCAGGAGGTCCATTGTGACAGCTGGGCCTCTTGCCACGTCGTACCCATCGACACACTTTCTGGGTTTACAAAAGCAGGAGCAGTCGAACATAATTCCAGTAAGTGATTTTTACGGTTGTAATCGTAGTGAAATGCTATGACAGAAATCATTTAGAAGGGGCGTTGACCATTGTTCACTTTACGCCTTACAGTTAATATTCCAAGGCAATCCCCAGAGATTCTGCAAGATGAAGAACAAAACGCGCAAAAGCTCTTCCGGCAACCTAATATTTTCAAATTAGGTTTCGATTTTGGGAAAATAGTTGGGAAAGTAACACTTCTCATCGTATTTTCCTATTGATCTCACAGAAGTTTCAAAATCTATATTTCGGGGCAATATCGTCCTTCATATGTTGCGCTAGGTCAAAAATGGTGAAAAATTAGGGCATCTCTCAAAAGTTTTGACACTACTGTGGACGTATCGTTAGTGGACCTGCAATTGCAATTTAACAATACATATTCGTTAATTTTTCCTGAACACAGAGTTTGTGTAATTGAGGTGTCACCTGCGTTGCATGTGCTACGGCCGTGTTTTTATGGTTTGCTCGGAATGTGACTTTTTTAACCCCTATACTGTCTGCACGCTTTATCGGTCTGAACCACGATCGCACAGCCTAAATTAAACAGTTGCCTTAAAGTTTTCGATTGCATTCAAACAGCTTGACAGCCGCAGAAACTAACCCATTCAACAGCCGCCGTAAAGTCTACCGCACTCGATGGCTGCACCACAGCGACGTTTTCACCCTGGCCTTTTCTCGTGCCAGGATAAGATCGCTGCAATGCGCAGGTTTCAGCGTATATCATAGCATCGGCTTCTAAGTCGCAGTCGTAGACCTGTGAAATGGAATTCATTGAGCGTAATCTACTGAAGCAAAAATTAGCGCCTTACCATCTTTTGCATGTCAGCGGCCATGGGGAAGTTTCTGCCAGTATCTTTTCTGACTTTGCCCAAAGCTATATTGGACCTGAATAAAAAAGTCTTCCGAATGCCAGTGAGAGTTCTCTTTTGATAGTGAGTCACTACCTACGATAGTTGTGCATTTCAAGAAACAGCTCTCTGAAGTGGTCTCTCATTCCTTCGTTATCCGGGCACATCATTTGATCTCCTTAACACAGCAGGATCAGACACTATTCGAACGATTCAGCATCTGCGAGGATTGATTTTCAACACTCGGTGGCACCCTATCAAACTCATCAGTTACCCCAACAGAGGTAACTACGGTAAAGTGTTCTCATAGCGGCAAAGGCAACAAAGGTTGTCTCACAAATATTGCACCACGCTTTGACCTTCAACACTGTGGGTTTCATTTTTTTTTATTTTGAGGTGGGCAGACCTCTATTTCCTATGCCTCTTGTGCGGAAACCTGCCAAATTTCACGGTCTTCCGTTCGGCCTGCATCTCATGGTGCGCTCACACCAGTAATCACAATAACTACAGCTCTCACACAGCTGAGTCAGACATCCGGTTATGAACATAGCGCTTCTTCAAAAGAGACCAATCCGCGTATTACCGCGCACTGAGGAGAAGCTCAATAAAAGTAGTCTTCGTTGCCTCCACTCACAAGTCCCGCCATCTCGGATCTAATGAAGCTTGAAGCAGCTAATCGAACGCATCACCAGAGTGAGCTTAAGAATGCCGGCCAGAGCACAACCCTATGGAGAATGATCAGATAACAACTGTACACAATCTCAATGATTCGCACTAGCGCAACGGGCTAAACAAGCCAGAAGAACACAAAAGAAACAAAAGTTTGAAAAGGTGACGCGAAGAGCCGAAAAGGCAACTAAGTGTCTGTTGAAACTGCACACTGAGACCGAGGACGTCCAATTGCTACTAAGATATCCAGCCAATTCGAGAAGGATTCTAGTTCTTCAAGTAGGAGATTGCTTCTGCATAGGAGACAAAAATTGTTCGAGAGCGGTGTCATGCTACTCCTCCGGATTTCAGATTCTCGAACAGATGGCTCTCTAATCCTTTGATTGACCATCCTGTGAGGGCTTGAGGTTAGAGCCTGCACTAAATAAAGCAACCACATGAATGAGCTGAAGATTTCCACTACAGAAAATGACACCGCAGATGCCTTGGGGACCACGTAGAACTTCCTAATTACAACTATTGCTAGTAACTACTGCGAGCCATACTCGCAGCTACAGGGAGACATATGCAACTGATGTTATTCCTTTCAATATGTGAATGTCTGGTCAAGAAATATGTATGGCCAAGCACAGATACACACATTTTGAGAGAAGTTGCAACTCAAAAAAGTGGTGCAGTGTTCATGGGACACCTTGTACTGGAATCCACTGCAAGCTGTAAGCAACCTTTAACCCTTTGACGACAACGGCACCCTCCGGTGGGTGCCACTATGGCTTGCTCGTGGGACAATGGCATCCACCGGTGGGTGCCACCTTAAAATCCGCTTATTTGCGCATTTTAAATGTTTTCAACATCTCAGTAGTCATAAGCAAATTCCATATTATCTACATGTAGCATGGGTTGCAGAAATATTCAATAATAGTTCATTTATAAGAAATTTTAGTATGTGCATTTAGCCCCGCAGACAAATTAATTGTAGTTTTGCATTACTAGACCAAAGATTGATCATTATTCCGAAGTTCTCCATCATTTCTAGCCTTCAAACACAGAGAAGGGTTTCAACTGTATCAGAATTTTTACTCTACAGGGTGGTCCAAAATTATGAGGACCGCGTGCGCGAGCATTCATGTCCACTT
>KZ345475.1:23432-49407 GCA_002352805.1 Teladorsagia circumcincta
CAATTGAGTCATGGCGAGTGCTAAAAATGGATTGCATATTCGAGATCAGGACCTTCGACAACCCCCATGGGAGAAGTTTTAGCGAAGAAAAAATTTTCAACTTTTTTGGTGAAATTTTGAAGTCATGATATTTTTTCTTCAATAAAATTCTAGTGGATAGAGATTTCTTCTGCCCAGGGGCGGCGTAGATAGATGAGGGTATGGAGATTCTTCACAGCAAAGAAAATCTCTCAAAGACCTCCTTTAGTTTTCAAAAATTCCATTTGAAGCCCGTCAGCCACCGGTGGCTGACACGGTCCGAAGTGGACATTTTCGTGTCAGCCACCGGTGGCTGACATGGTCGCGAATGGGTTAAGCGAGCCGCCTCTGCCAGTCGGCGCACTACGCTCCCTCCGGGAGGAGCGTTGTGCCGGGCAACGCGATGAAGCTGGACGGCTAGGGGTGCCTCCGGCGCCCAGCAGCATGATCGGGCATGCTGCTCCGTCCTGTCGGAGCGCTGGTACGTCAGCGTCCGCTACACCCGATGGACGCCGTCGGCTGCAGGCTGCAATGGGTAGCCAGCAGAGTGCCCTTCTATGGACGACGGACTACTGGGACGACGATGCGATGGCTTGGTGTCTCCAAGCCCGGCAGAAGGCTGAGAAGTAGGACGCTGGATGTTTATCGCCAATGACCGCCAATAAACGTGAGTATATTTATCGTATAGCTGTCGTAGCAGGGGTTAAGCTCGGGGGCGCCAAGGCTGGGGCCCGACTAAGGCGCATTAGGTTTGCTATGTGCTGTTAGGTTGTGGAGTGTCAGCCGGGGCAAGGAAGCTTTCGGCCTTGGGCTGGGAAAGCCCGGGTCGACGGTAGACCTTGCCCCGCGGGTTGTTGTGTCCAAACCCCGTCCTGGGTTAGGAACCCGTGAGGCCCCGGGGAGCGGAGGCCATGCTGGGAGGGAAACCGGCGTGGTCCCTGGGAAGGGCCCGTGGGATGACGTGTGCCTGGGAAAGGCCGCGAGGGCCCCGAACCACCTCGATGCGTCGTGTTTGGAGGGTTAGGAGGGCAACCGCTCCCGAACCACGACAAGTCGCAAAGTCTAACAGCTGCCTTAAACGAGCGTCGGGAAATAGCTGCCTTCTCGTTAATGTCATGAGTGTATTAGTCTTTTTCGGGTACCTGAAAAGGTTACCTTGTTACCATAACCTCACAAAGAAAGATGTGCACTTCCAGATGCGCCTTCAAACCAGGCTGGACCGTCACGTTGGTCCAAGTTCGAAAATTTCACGACCCTCCTTTTTGGCGAGTCTCGATGGTAGTGTTTCACTGTGCTTGCATATTACTCCGTACAGCTATTTCGTTATTACTTTCGTTTCTACTACATCGAGCGTCACACCAGATTGAGGGCGGTAGCGTCGAGTTGCATTGGCGCGCACAATCAGGGTCAACCCTACGTTGTTACTAGTAACAACGGGGGGGTCGTACCTGGTTGGGTTTGGAGGAGGTGGGGTCGTATCCGGTTCGATTGCAGAAAATTGCATGCGAGTTTGTGGTGGAACGGGTGGGTGAGTCGATGGCGCGCGGGAAAAAAATTTGCCGTTTCAGCGTGCGTATAAGCCCGCTATAAGGGGGGTCGTATCAAATCCATCTTGGAGGAGGGGGGTCGTGAAAATTTTTCGAGAAGTAACAACGATAGGAACGACCCTGCGCACAATCCTCTCTTCAGCCCAACGCGGATAGACCGAGGAGGGCTACCAATTTTCAAAAGAGTGTAGCTCTTCCCAGCGTCAATATTTCTTCAAAACGCTAAGTAGATTTGTAATCTTCATGAACGCTTATTCCAAAAAACTACTATGATCGCGCAATTCTGCAAAACTCTTTCAGTATGGGGTAGAGAATTAATATTCCGTGGAAGTGCACACTTCTTCATCGAAAGGTTGTAATGCTCTTCAAATAGGAGAGTGTGGGAAGTGAGAGGAAACTTTTGAAAGTTTAGAGTATTTTCTTTTTAAGAAATACTCGAAATTTGTGAAGTTTCTTTTTTTCGAAACATCATTTTTCGTGCATAACCGGGCTTTCTGGTTTTCATAACCATGACTTTCTGTAGATTCAACCTTTTGCAATTCTCGTCCCCCTGGAATGAAGTGGAAGGCTAGAGCTTTCGAATGAATGCTTGAACTCTTTCGAAAATCGAAGGAGTTAACACGTTGACGACAGCGCACGTTTTGCCTTTTTTCACCTGTGGGACAATGGGTCTTTGACTGTCGCGATTTCCGTGACGCGCTAGTGCGTCTCGCTGTCCCACGAGGTGCGTTTTTTGGGACTCAACTCGCAATGCAGTGAAACAAGACACAATGGTAGCTGGGAGTAGGATCAGATGGTGACGCACCACAAGGCCTGTCTGAGCCTTTCAGATTTCCGATTTCAGAGATGGTGGTAACGCTGTCGCAGAAAAAGAATCCGTGAGCCAAGAGCAATAAAGTCAGTCCAGGATAGCGGAGGGGAAGTCCTAATTGTGTGAGAACTAAAAGCTGCGCGTTCACGCTGTCTAGTTTACTCAAGAATAAAAGTCGAAGTTGGAAGATAACTGAGAATCGCATAAGGTTCAGAAAACCTTTGCTAATTTGAAGTATATTCAACCAATCCATGGACCAGCGTTTATAGCTACATTACTAGATGATCTATAGAATGAGTACAAAGAACTTAGGAAGAAGTAGCGCGAGCGCTAGAAAAAAGGATGACTTGGGTGGAACGCGTTACCGCGTCACAATGCCCCACGAGGTGTGCAAAGTGGGACGCGTTACAGCGTCACGCTGTCGTCAACGGCTTAAAAATCGCCCCGTTTGACCGCTTTGAGGAAATCGCGAACCGATGTTTGACAGAGCACTGGTTTTTTTGGCTTTGAACTGTTCTAACTTACTTCAGATTTAACCCTTTGCATATCTTGTCCCTCTGAAAGAAGCCACTAGAAGGCTTTTGCTGCGCAATCAATACTTGATCTCGTTCTCAGAACCCGTTCAAGAAGTCGTCCCGTTGGACTGTTTGACTGTTTTTCATGTATTTTCATGGCAACCCTCCTAAAAACCCAAGTTTTCCACATTTAAGCGCTTACACCTCTCCTCAAACTCAATTAATGGGGATTACCAATCACTATGGCGAAGCGAAAGCTTTGTCCCTTCTAACAGATAAAAAACCTTTAGAAAGCCGCCGATAGGCAAGCATTTTTTCCCAAACTTTTGTTGTAAGCCTTTAGCAGTCAATCTACCCAGGCGGTCACTATTTTACTAAGTTATGTAGGTCCAGTTTGAAATCATTGGTTCTCCTCGAGAGGGAAGTAGATTTAAGATCAGCATAATACGATCATACGTGAGCAATTAAATATGGGCACTTTGCAGTAGACTCTTCTGTTCTGAGTTGTACCATGCACTTGTTGGTTGTTAATAGTTGGAGAAGCCCTCGAAAGTCATGCTTCTCACCTATGTATTGCGACGTTGACCTTCCGAATACGACCTCCCGCCCTATCGGTCGGCCAAATACGAACCCCTCTCCACGGATGGTTGACCTTGCTTCAAACACTGATCTCAAATCTACTTCCCTCTCCTGGAGGATTCTACGAATGCCGAAGAACTCGGTGGTGGTGGTCCCGGTCTTCACATGAGGGCTTGTAGGATCGGCTTCTTTGCGAGTTTGATACTACGCTTCAACTAGTCAGCGAAGTCAGACAAAGTCGGACAAACTTCCATTTTCAGCGACTCTTCGTACCAGTTCTTTCATTGATTTATAATTTTTTTAATTGTTAAAAAACGTGGTTAAAAGCGGTAACTCCTGTATTTTGTTTGAACAAAAATATCAGCATCGTTTGGAGCTTTCTCACAACGAAACCTTTCAATGAACGTCTTTTTTAGTGTATATGTTTCTGTTATAAAAATGCGTCAACAATTAGTATGTATTGCCTTTTAATGTGATGATATCAAATTTGAACAAGGAAGTTTCCATATTTAGCTCATCTCAACGTGAAATATTTCTAGTGCACAGTGTGTATAAAAGGGACCACAGTTGTCGATGGACGGTTAATAGACCTTGGTAGGTTTTGGTATCTCTTCAAAATAATTGCCTACTGCGCTACCTATCATGAACTTATTGTAAGGATGAACCTTTTACCATTGCTCATATTTTCCTTTACAGGTTTACCGGATCTATGAAGTTCATTCTTTTCATCACAAGCTTCGTTGCTATGCTGGTATGCATTATTATATGTTTGAATTGCTGGATATTTAGCCGGAACCTTAGATGTAAAATTTGAGCACGGAAAGTGCGGCAGCGACAAACGGCGAAGCCACCATGCGTTTGCTAATTGAATTCGTCTCCTACAATAGCGGCTTCTATACCGTCTCTGGCTCACAGCACGTTTGTGTACATTCCGTCCGTTGCTTATAGTAGAGGCCATATCTACCAAGATCGCAAAACGGACCTGAAGTCTGATCAACCCAGATTGGATGCAGGACTTTTGGCTCGTCTGGGACTGCGCGCAGCAACCTGCGCGGCGATTTGGACGGTTGAAGGATTACTTGGACATTCTCCGATGATTCTGCTGCGAATAGACAGAGCTCAGGCTATTGAAGGGTGCCTGACTCGGCTCTAAAGCTCTAGAACTCTGGGACTAAGCCTTGAAAGGAAGGGGAGACTCCGGGGTGGGCGAGCCATTTACAATGTGGCAAAAGACTGAATTTGTGAGATCCCAGTGGCCATGAGGCACTATTCAGGGAGCGCAGGCGGGAGAATCTGATCGGGGCGCTTTGAAAGACAGAGTTCGAGTAGTTTGGAGACGCAAGACACGATACATACCACACCCTCATCGCGGCGGATTTCGCCACGCAATATGCCGCGCGTGACCCCGGACGTTCCAAATGTCCATCGCCCGCCCAGTATAGACATTCATAGCGCCAAATACAGGGGTGGCCAAAAAAAGACACTGTGCTGGTGACTCGCATCGGCTAGTTTTGACTCCCAGAAGTTGGAGGAGCTTCTTTAGCAAAATATTCTTTAGATCCGCCCATAAGCAGAGGAAGGCCCTTCCTCACTGCGCTCCCCTTCTTCAAAATACAACGTCATCTGCAGCCGCCATCAAACTCAAAAATGAATACCGAAATCGCTCCAGCTCAAAGCTGGTGCGTAATTACCTCAGTCGATCAGCTGATGGATAGCTTTCTAAAGACCTTTCTGCCAGCTTTCCAGACAACTTTGTAGAGGCCCACGTGCCGTTGAGAACCTCAATGAGCTCGAAACATACACTATGTTCCCGATGGAAGGTTCTCTGGTGTAGTCGGTGTAGAAGACTATTATGACATCCATTGACAGATTGGATTGTGCTCTTTAATGTTCACTTTTGGGCATTCCTTTTGAATCTGGCATATTGTAATTAGTAGCATTTCGAACGTCGAGTGAAGTGTATCCTTTTTTGGCCACCCCTGTATACTGACACTGGTTTTGGATATGTAAGATATTTCAGATCGGCTCTTCGTTCGGTAGGATCCAGTCGAACCACCCTGATTACTATAACTGGAGATGGGATGAGGAAAGAAATCATATTCAGCAAAAGTTGGCCCGGGAGAGAGCGAGCAACGATCCTAGATTCCTTCACTTTGGCCGATGAATGAGGAGGTGGTGATTTTCTCCTTACACAAGGTCTAATAAATGTTGAGCTCGTATGTTCATCACGCAGTCCTATCCTCTTCATAGATTTAACTCTGACCGCTACTGAATGCCTGAATGATGAGCACACAGTCGGTAACGAAGTTCTAGGTAGGAATTTGACTGATGATGAAGAAAAAGGCCGATGAGGCTCAAAACATGTGCTCCCCTTCCTCGGCTTAGAAATGAAGAGAAGGATGGGGTGGACGAGCTGTCTGAACTACCCGCGCCCCATTTGCGATTGCTGACAAGCAGCTGCAGTGCCTCGCTACTTACCAGCAATTGCCATTGATGCGCAACGCGTCGTCACGAGGCTGCGAGCAACCCGAGCGAAACCACACTGCTCCCGCTAGGTCATGTAGCCGCAAGGCACCACGTAAGTTGCTTTAAAGGCAAAGATCGCGTTCAGACCCACCCTATGAGCCCTTCAAGTGGCTAGAAGGAAAACAGAGGCTAGTGCAGGGCTCCTTCCATCATCCTATACCAAAAAACGGCCCCTGGACGCTTGGCGCCAAGGATTTAGGCACGCTCCACCGGTTGTGGCACGCCCCACCCACCGCTCGATATCTTGTCTGCTTCGCAATGTTGATTTGCTATGCTATCTCTACATGTACTTCTCTACCACTCCCCGCGCTCTCATGATCTCTCATCCCTCAGCTGATCTTCCGAACTTTTCCGCAGCATAGAGCAAAAAGCTCGTATTTCCGGGGTATTTCAGGATTTTTTTTCATTTTTTCTACTCTGGTGGCCCACCTCCCACCCCGACTTTCACATTTGAGTGCAATTACATCACCATTTGATCCTGAATTTTGCCTTCAAAGGATCGACCTAACTTAGGCCGGAGTCCCGAAACGAATACGCAAATACCTGCGCATCCAACCTCGCACTCTCCACGACGGCAAGGGGAGGCGCGTGGAACTGTACGCCCTCCCCTTTGCCGTAGTGGAGAGTGCGAAATTGCGTCGTCGAAGGTGAGTTTTTTGGTCATCTTTTATGCATGTGTGCTTGACTGGGGCTAGCGCATCGTCCCACACCATTAGCATCAAATTTCTAGAACCCTGCTGAGACTGTTGCTTTGAATCTGAGCCTAGGAGAGTGAGGGCAGGAACGTCGAAGGAAATGAAGGTTGCTTTCGCACCTGGAGTCCCTGTCGTCGCCTAGGGCTCAATGCCGTTTATAACAGGAAAGAATATGTTTGACGCGCTTTTGAATGCGTTGCCACAGCAGTGCCCCATTTTTCTGCGATAGTGAGAGGACAACTTCATCTGTGCGGTTCCACATGGCAGGAAAGGGCGTATACTTAAATACCTGCCTCCGAGATTTTCACTGGAAAATCGTGTGGTAAATTGCTGCCACAGCATGCATTTTGACAGGGTAGATTCCTTACCAAACAAGTTTCCTTTCAGTGTTCGCCGTTTGCAAGTTCTTTAAATATTTCAGGCCTTTCGGGTTTGTTAGGAATACGTTATTTCCCAACGAGACTTCTACAATACATTGATAACTTTATCCACTAAGCAAAGATCACACAGCCACGTGCAAATTCAAAGAATAAACACTGAGTTGTCAGTTTGGTTCCACGCTTTCCCATCGAGTCACATGGCTACCAACAGGGAAGTGCAAGCGCACTGCATTCCATTCGACACGTGGATTCGGGTTTTTCGAGTGTTTACTCACGGACAGAGAGAAACTGATAGAAGTGGTCAAAAATAAAGGAACAACTGTATTTTGAGCTGTTTTTCTTATTATATGAAGGCGGATTTTACGATGAAAAGACATCATTGGAAATTAGGCCAGAGGTGGTCAGCGATATACGAAAAAAAACTAGGAAAATGATCTAGAAGCAGGGAAATAAAACCTCTTCATCCCGTCGATTTGCGTATTGATGCGACTCTCCCGTGCTGCCCTCTTCAACACTCATGCTATCTCTGCTGAATGGTTAGAGACTCGGACGTAAGATGACGTGAGAGAGGAGGGCGTACCGGGCTACTGCGCTAAAGAGAAGGCCATGCTAGATGGCCAGGGCATATCTTTCGATGCGATTTGCGTGTCGGTCTAAACTCTTGTGAGGCCGCCTAAGTTTCCACTAGTTGAATTACCCCTTTTGGACCTCCGTTTTTACCATGGAATCCTCTTTTAAGCGAATGGAGAAACATTGAAGACTTTTCTTGAGCTTGCTTTTAGTGCCACTCTCAAAACAAGAACTTCATTCGATTAAAATTTCGTCGTCGCCTTCAGCAGAGCTTGAAAACACAACGTGCGATCTACCAACAGAGTCATTTCACAAGAATACCTTGAAGGCGGAGTTCACGCCAAAAAGAAAGCCCACTAGAAATTAAGGAAGAGGTGGCAAGCGTGCAGGAATGAGGAAAAACCGAGAGAAACGGTCTGGTTCCTGGAAAAGGGGACCGCTTCTTGCCCGTTGATCTCCACATTGATGCGACTCTCATCGACGCTCTCTCTGCTAGAACAGCTAGAATCAGAAAGTGGTCAGGATTAGAAGGTAACACGAGCACCTTCTGATTCGACCACCACGGCTGTGCAGCTGCTAGGCCGCTGGGGGCATACTTTTCGCTGCGAAACTCGCATCGCTCTAGACCCTCGAGGAACCTCCTGCCTCTCGACCTAGTATATTCCCCTTTTTTCAATCTCCTATTGTGAATCCTCTGTGATCGAGATATGCTAGGCAAACGTCGGACTTGCGTGCATCATGGGTACTCGACAGGAGACCCGTCGCGCGGAGAGATGGCGGAGGCGGGTCAGCATCAAGTCGCAGTGCGCACTGTATCGATTTAGCGTCACAGGTGGAATAGAATGTACCATAGCACCTCTCATATTGCATAGTACACGCTACGACCGGTCCACAGACCCATAGCGTCTCACCAATCTTGACAAACGACGGGTCTCGTGTCGGTTACAAGTGCACCACAGAGACGAGGCAGTGTACTGTGGAAAAACGTTTACTCAAAGGATAAAGATTAGAAGCTACAACGCTAGTCAACCTTTTGCTGGATACATTTTATTGCCCTCCGAAATTTCCTGCAAATTTGACGGCATATTCTATCCTTCAGTTATAGGTCACCCTAGCTGCGAGCCACGACTTCTAGTAAGTATTCTCTTGAGACGGTATTGAAACCATTTCGGAGAGATGGAAGGTATAGTTTACCTATGAAAGACAAAACCTACCTCTGAGGAAGGAGCGAAACGAACCATGCCAATTATTTCATTTATGATGGTTTTTCTTTCTTAATCAGTTCCGAACATCTCTTAGCGCTTCCTCGCTCAGTCTGGCCATGAAAGGTGGATCCCTCCAAGTTAAAAGTAATGACAGATCACGGAAGCAGTTTTAAGAAAGCCCATGTGAAGAGGCAGTTATCAAAAAATGAACTAACCAAATTCTCTCGAAGGAGGGTAAAAACTCTGACCTGGACGTCCAATCCACTACCAGCCGTGAATCCGATCACTACTGCGACAACTACTCAACTTTATCGAAGTTTAATAATTTTTAGAAAAACTTGACAAATTTTCAAGCAAATTCCCCGCGAAAATGTCAGGTACATGAGCAGGCATTGAGGGCAATCTCAACAGGCTAAGGGTTTACCTGTTTACAAGATAAATCCCTGGGTAGTGGCAACAATTATGTACAGAACATCCCATGGTGCAGTGTGAGTGCACTATAACCAATCATTGTCAGATTTTTATCTTTTCATTTTCCCCCGTTCAATAGCCCGAATTGTGACTTGCGGACAGCCTTCACAATCCAGTTCATCCCGACGGCAAGGGTCCAAAGTACAATGTGCGGTCGATGATCCATAAAAACGTCGACCTGGAGACCGTATCAGATTAGAGGATTCCTGTGGCAAATATTCTCATAGCCCAATTGTGACATTCGATCAGATCTCTGAAAGCCATAGCCGTTACCACTACGACATTTACAAAAAACATTACGGAAATGAGAAATCAGAACGGATTATCTACGCTTCTTCAACCCCATAAAATATCGGCAACCTGTGCTCATATGGATATGATCGGACAGAAACAAAGGCTAAAATGGATTGAGCATCTGACATCGATCAATCCTTTTCGGGATGCGCCATGCACTCCAATTCCATTCAATGTTGTAGAAGCATTGCGGTGGAATTGGCCTATACAAAAACTTGCGAAGGCCAGACGATGTACAAGTCAGTTTATTATTCTCCCAAACAAATCTAGTACCAACTAACCGACATCGGGATGGAAGGTTTACTTGATGTCGTACTATCCAGGATTCTATCTATCAGTCGTATGGTAAGCAGCGCCACATGCCACTGCACCATTTTGAACTTTAGACTCTTTTGAGACTTTCTGCTTCTTACAACAACTGATTAGCAATTATTTCCATTCATGCTAACGCTCCGAATTTTTCTACTTGTGCGCTCCTCAACAGGATGAAGGAAGAAAGAAGTGAATGTAGAATGGCATTGTGTCTCCAATCCTTTTGTGAGGTGCGCTATGCATTCTACTCCTATTCGAAACGATGGATGGATATGGTCATTCGACCCTCAAGGGCATGCGCCACGATAAAATTGGGTGGTTCTGCACATGAATACGATTGTATTTTTCAAAATGAGCCGGCAGTGTAGAAAAAAGGAAAAGAATCCGTCGAAAACGCTTGTGTTAACGGCTTACTCGCCTTCGTTGAGCTGGGCCTAGATAATGAGAAACTAAGCGGGGAGAGGAGAGTATGAGGCGAGAGCGCAATAGATGAGAGGATGCCAGACGTCAGTTAGATAAAAGAGTAAAATGCAACTGCTGCAGCTCACCTTGTAAGCTTCTAGGATGATTCTCGTGCACGAGAATTCCACATCTGTGATTATCCGCTAGGGTCTATCCTATGGTCCTATAGCAACTTTTAACTTCTGCCTGGGTTGTGCCTTTGAAATAGCTTTTTGGAAGGGACGGGTAGGATTTTATACAAAATAGTCAACTCCAAAAGAATGCAAACTCGGTTGGTCAGGGTGAGATTCAACTGGCTCGATTCAACAGGATCTTCTGGCCATAAATATAAGAAAAGCTCAATGTCACTGTCAATGCTTTTCTCATGCTCCAATAAATCATTGACTCAACAAATAGGTTTGAGTTTACCAGTCGCAAAGGAGTCTGGCCTTTATACTTTCAGTCTCGGTTTCTTCCAGCTCACCCACTGCACCACGTGCTGTTCTCTGTCGTCAAAGTATATCATTTCTGTGACAGTGATAACGACATGTGCGCTCGCTCAAAAAAGGCTCCATATTTACCACTCACCGCTTCTCGTACACCGCACCGCTTACCAGTTCTCCACGGGGTTGAACGCAGCAGGCGATCTATTCCTGACTGTGCACGTTTGCGTGAAACCACACACAGCATGTAACACGAATGTCTAATTCAAAAAAAAGTGCTGGTTCGCACATAGATACTTCTGTGAACAACAAAATCTCTGAGATGATTTTTTGAACTTTTATTTTCTAAGGGGTAAATTCCACAGTAGTAAGCGGTCAGCTTCGGGCAGAATGGGACAATTCTAAAAAATCAGGTTTAATAGAAATTCCACCACAAAACCTGCATGATACAGAAGTATCACTTGAAAGGTTCCCAGCTTTGAAAAAACCACTCGCGCTTATTTGATATAAAAATAAATATTTTTGTTGAATATTCTCCCCTTTTCAAGAAAGACGAACAGAATGGTACTGATAGGAAGTCCACAAATAGCGCTGTTCTTGCCTGATCGAGGTACATTAGTTCTCTATAGCCGTTCTGCCGAAATTACTCTTAAATTTCTAAAACAAGAGAGGAAACACTCGGCCGACAAGCTAAAAATCACAATCCTTGATATTATAATCGTCGAAAATGCCTCTGTGAGAGTTGAAAGAAGCTCAGCACAGGGACAGACCAGCATAGAGCAGAATGAACCATGAACTGGTGATTTTTCTTCCAGAACACAGGACTTCGAGACGCAAATCGTTAGTGTTAGAATACGTGAAAAGTCGAGTTGGAATGAAATGGTGCCCCGGTAGCATAACCGGTAGCGCACTTGCCCGGACAGCAAAAGGTGCGGGTTCGAGTCCCGTCTGGGGCGAAAGTTTTGTTCACAACCCAGCATTCTTGTGAAACATTCGCAGGGCGAACTGCGGCCAAAAACAGCAGTTTACTATCAAAACAAGTTAATGTTAGAGTTATGTCGAAGAAGAAATAATATCAGCATTTTCTGGAAGCATAATTGAATTCGTTAAGGCGAAAATGGCGTAATGGTAACTGGCGCTGCTTACCACGCGCACGGTCCAGGTATCAAATCTTGTTGCACTCGGTCCAGGCCCTTTTTTTCTCTGGGGCTGGTTTGTTGGTACCAAAATTAGGTGGGGAACAGAAAAATGACCGGTACATTTTCTGGCTACGTAAGTCGTTGTATTGGCCGATCAAATACTTTATCATTCCGGACAGAAGTAGAATTCGTGGCGCATCCCAAGCGCCGAGCGCTCTACCTTTCATCTCAGCTCTGAGTAATTGTACATGCTCAAAATGGAACTCTGTGGCGAATTATTACATTTGATGTTGGGGGCTTATTTGGTACCTGCTATTCAAATAAACGTGGAAGAAATTTTCCGATAGAGAGGGAATATAATCATAAATGGTTCCAAGGAGAAAACGGAGGTTTTGGAATAACATAGCCATTCACTTATGTTGGACTGACAGAGTACATGAGGATTTGTGAACTGCAGTGGCGATAATTCTTTTCTTGATATCACTTTTTGCTATGAGATTCACAAAGTGACACTGAGAATTTGAAAATACTACAAAAAGCTTCTTCACATCAATCGCTCTAGTGGTTGACAAGGACAAATAGATAGATCCCTTTATGCAGTCTATCATTCTCACATGGCATGTTTTCGTTCATGGAATATTGATAGCAGAGCCAAATAATGAAAAATCAATTGAAAAAGTCGGAGTCGAGCGAAGGTTTTCCCAAATCGAGAATAATTGACATACAGAAGCCAAGCGTGATATTTTGAACAGATATGTAGGTGTGAAAGTCACGTAGATGCGGACGAGGTAAGCAAACCCGCCTTTTGGAGTTTTTGCTAATGCCGTATGCTGAATTTTAGGGAGGGGATGGGATCCCTGAGGTCGACGGACTACTTAAACTTGGTCGCTACGGTAGGAGTGTGATGACGGATGTGCTGCAGCTACGTCCAGTAGCTTCGCCAAAAGGGCTGGTTTGCTCACCTCAGGACTAAGCGTTCGCTCGCAGGTTCGTCCTCTCTCCACGGCTTAGCCCTAAGGTAAGCATCAAACTGAGGCGGTTGAAGGACCGAGTTGAAGTAGTCCGTCGACCGTCGGGAACCCCATCCCCTCCCCAACATTCAGCATACAGTAAAGAGTTCGTCCTCTTTTTTTGGCATACAAATTTGTTGCCTTGCTAGATGCTGTCTAATTGTAATTGTGTAATACTATCTCATCGCCTGAGTATTTTCTGAAAGAATCTGAATGTATGGCGCATTCAACAGGAGATGGACTCATTTCGCTCTTGATGCAGATAACAGGTGATTACTAACGATCGTTTTCCATTTACTTTATCTATAAACGTTGGCAGGTCAGAACTGCTAAGCCTAGCAGGGACTTAGGATGTCCCTTAATCTTGCATATAACCCAAAATCTGAATTGGATCAGGGAATTAAGCTCACTCTCATCACTGGGAGTGCCGATTGTTATCTTTGTCGCATCTAGCTATCTATCTGTCTGTCTGTCTATCGCAAAAACTATCTAACGGAAGAGTTCTTACGTTGTCGCGTGCAGGCTGATATCATTGCCGTAGTTCTGTACAAATAATCGTGGTGAAAATAGTTGTTCTGATAATGTACTATTGATTCGTCACGTGTTATTTTTTCGTAGAAAAATCAAGAAAACCTCCCAAAACATGGTCTTCAGGTGAAATTGCTCGAAGCACAGGGTATGCAACTCCGACATATCCCATATGATGCCACATAAATCCCAACGAACTAATGGCACAATCAGTCCGACAATATTGTGGCGTAGTATCTCCCTACGCCGGGTCAAAGACCACGAATCAGATAGCCCGCCGGTGTGTCCCCGTTCGTTATCGTCAGCGAAGGAGAACTTGATTTAGGAACTTCTTTAGTGGGTGTTCTATAGCCGCCTACAAAGGCCCTAAATCAAGTTCACTAAATACTCCTAACTGTTGTCAACCACGAAAGGGGTGCCCTAAACGAGCTTCAAATAGCATTTTCCTCATTTGAGAGGTCAATCCAAATTCCGAACCTTTGGGGAGCAAAAATTATCACAGTTGCCGGGGCGCACATGTTGATAGGGGGGGGACATTGAAGTGAGTGGCCCACTAACAGAACTTGGAACTGAGCCCTAGGGAGGAAAAGGAATTTGGGGAGAGGATGTGAGCGACCGTTGTTCTTCCTGGTGTTTATTTCCTATCCTGGCTTAGTCCTAGTGCTACCTACCACCGGTATTTGAATGTCCTGTTTTGAACGTTCCCCCCCCCCCAAGGACATGAGCGCCGTTGCCGGTACTATCTACCTCTGTTGTTCCACTCTTCAAAAATCGCTGAATTTTATCGAAATTTGGGGTATGAATCACCGTTAGCGAAGGTAACTAGGGCCTTATTTGGTAGCGATATTTATTTCATGCAGTCGAAGGTGTGGGCAGTTCAACCTTAGGGTGGGCTGTCATAAGAATTTGTCCAAGGAATTGAAATGAAAGCGCTAATACTCCAAAAATGTTCAGTATAGGAGCACAAAGATCACCGCCTAAGATGAATCTCTAGTTATTTATTTGTAGCCTTTTTGAAGATCGGCTCAGCGTAGAGTAGACTGGGCTGGTTCTCCGACGAGGCTTCCCCCTTCAATTCAGACTCCTCTCGGGTAAAACAACGTACCGAGATTCGCAACCAAACTAACCCATGAGTGAAAATTTAGCCTGGGACTCCGAGCGAGCAAACGAGGGGCGGGGGACCTCATGGAAGAATTAGGGAGCTTATCGATTCTTGGGGGATCAGTAGACCACACTCTCAGACCAAACGGGGGACATGGTGACGATAACTTTGCCGTAATTAAAAGCCAGTATCCGTTTATTACAAAAATAAGTAAACAAACAACAAACAAATAATACAAAATGGTAGATCCATGGTCATAAATCCATCAAAATAGAGCGCGAATCTTTATTTTTCCAGAAATTCCCTCAAGAGTTGTTTATTTGCTTTAGAAAGCACTGGATTTGACCTGAACAGTGGTAGTGGGCCAATTAATGGGTTACGTAATACTCATAGGTGTAGCGCGACTCCAGAGAACAATCACGACGTAGTTCTGACCCACGGCGTCCATCACAGTGTTATCGATGTTTGTGTGCTCTCCCATCGTGCGTAGTGTCTGACCGGGAGGTGATGCCGTATAAAAGGCCGGCGACCGCCCACTCCCATCCGATCTACACACCAAAACATGGCGCAGGCCGCTAAGAACTGGTATCAGGTACGCTACAGTATTTACTTGTTTATTCTACTGCAAAGTAACATTGTTGCGGTAACTTCATTCATTAAATGAATAGAAATTTTTCCTTTTCTGAAACTGATCTCTAGTGATAAGGATAAATTTTTCACTGATAAGTTTTTTAAATTCTTGGGTTTCTCGTCCCCATTTTTAGGGTTTGTGTATCTTCGAATTGGCCTGAAATTTCTGAGACATTCCAAATATCTATAATCCTACTGTATCATCGAATTCTCCAAAACTGGAAGGGGTCTCCACGCTGTGTCGGACTTTTGGGCGTCCTCGGGGTCTCATCCACTTAAGGGGGAGGTGTGGTGTGGCAGTTCATATCGCTTGAAATAATTCAGTTTTTCGCGTGGAAGGATCTCCGAGGTGGATGTGAAAGCGAAAACCAAATGGTTCAGGCGCCCCAAGGATTTCCTCCACCGGCAGAAATTGGGATTTTCGTAAGCGGTAACAACTCACCACATTCCCTACTCACTGGATGAGACCCCGTCTTCGTTGTCCTGCACGTCCTGCACCAGGGTCTGTACAAGTGGGGTGGGCACGGCCAGCTTTCACCCATGTCAAGGGAATGCCCTCACCCCACCCCTGGATTGGCTGCATTCTCCCTGACTCCGAATTCCCTGCTTCTCCTGACACTATAGTAGCGGACAGCAGACCCACCTGCGTACATTTTGTGCCTATCGTGTTCAAAAAATGCGACGTGCCCACCCTCCTTGTATAGCATCCTGCCCATTTTAAGGAGTGTGTTGAACTCCACTGAGCAGAAAACTTTCTAATGTGCTCTTTCTACCAATAAACCATTCCACATTGTTCAGTGCTGGTTGTTTAGGTGGTCAAAGCTGCCCCCAAAGGACGGTTTCAAGGCATAAAACGAGATTATCAGGTAACTTTACCACTATTCCACCTTGTCTCCTTGCATTGCTCATGTGTAATCCATTAAGGTTGAAGATGTCCTGAAACTACGTGGATCAGTAGAAATCGAGTACACCTTGGCCACACGTGGGGCTAACAAGGTCAGTTCTCCTCCTGGCATCCCGTGTAAGCGCATTGTATATCGCTCAAATCCCATTTTCAGCTATGGCAGCTCCTCCACACTGAACCGTTTGTGCCTGCACTGGGAGCCCAGACGGGTAACCAGGCTGTACAGATGGTCCGTGCAGGATTGAAAGCCATCTATTTGTCAGGTACTAGCTGAAATCCTCTGTAGAGCTTCTGTCAACCAACTGTTATACAATATTTTAGGCTGGCAAGTGGCGGCCGACGCTAATACGGCAGGCGATATGTATCCCGATCAATCACTCTACCCGGCGAATTCGGGACCCGAACTCTGCCGAAGGATCAATAGATCCCTCCGAAGAGCAGATCAGGTGAATCTTTGAGGAATTTGTTGACTTCTGGCAGAAAGGGAGTGAGGGTGCTAAAACACTGGACGAGGAGAAACAATTTGAGGGGGAGGGGGGACGTGAGAGGCCTTCAAAACCTTAACAACAAGTGGTTTTTTTTATTATAGTTTAGAATAAATTAACTAAAAAAAATATTTAGTGTTATGTGGGCGGGCTTGCCCAGTTTTCACCAACCTTTTCACTTGCCCCAAATACGCCCATAAACTCCAGAGTTGTTCTTTCCACTAAAGCTAAGCTCTGGGAAGAGTGGGTAAATTTTTCCTGAATGGGTAAATTATTAATATTTCTGGGAATTCCTTTTGCTCAAGAATCGGCGAGCTCATCCGACTCACATAACATCAAATGAGGCCCGTCTGCTTTCCGCCGGAAATCGTCGGTTTGACCACCTAATTTCCCCCTTTCTCAAAAATTGGGATTACTGTAGGCGGCAGTAACTTGTATGAGAGTGCCCCCCCCCCTCCGAACTACACTAGCAGCCGAAGTTGGCGGTACATCTTCAGAAGACGATTCATAAAAGGTATTGAATGGAAGTAAAGCCTTGTTAAGTTATGGATTGATGTTTCAGATTGAAGCCGTCGAAGCCGAGGACTACCTTGCCCAACGAGACTGGTACGCACCAATTGTTGCCGATGCTGAAGCCGGTTTTGGAGGAGCGTTGAATTGCTTTGAATTGATGAAGGTGCTCACACATTTTTCATTTTCAAGAAAATTTTCTCATTACCGAGGGCATTTTTTGTGCAGTCCCAATGAAAATACTACAGCGTAGTAACCGGGTGTACTTTGTTCTCTGTACTCTGTCACGTTGTTTACGCTCGAACACCGTCCGCGTGCCCTTTCAGAGAGATGCTACAGGTGACTGATAGGCACAGCATTACTGCGACTGTCGAGTAATGCCCTCTTGCAGTAATATAAGCCATAAAACTATAGCAACAAAGGAGATAATGGTACTAAATGGCCTTTATAGCAATCAGCAGCACTCATCTGGTGTAAATAGCTCCACAGGTCACCCATCAGTTGACAAGTTGAAGGATTGAGCGCGGCACCCTTTTGCAGAATGGATGCCAGTGATTGCTGTAGATTCTAGATGGTACTTGTCACAAGATGATGGGTTATAGGCAAAACTATTGGCCTTAGGTGGCAGCCGAACCTGCCCTTCGAAAAATCGAGCAAAATAGGAAAAAAAAAACGAAAAAAATCGAATAATGAACAACTAGTCAGAATCAGTTGATGGTGGAATTATCTCATTTCTTGTTCCAGTAACCACCGCTGGTTGCGCCGCGTCTTCAAAATTCCTCTTGAATTGTGAAAGCGTTTGGATGCGTCATTGGCCTAAAGCGGTGACCTCGTGTGGCCTGTAGAGCACAGTTAGATGCTGCTTTTCCCCTGTAAAGGATCGTCGAGACCACCACTCAATCGATTAAGAGATCCGGTTGCTCTGGTGGAGAATCGATCCCTGTACCGTTCTGATGGCGAAAGGCATTAATCACCTCACCCCACGAAACCACTGACATATGGCAAGCGAAAGAGGCCATTAGGGGCGTTGTTCACTTACCAGGGAAGGCTTTCAAAGTTCCATGGGGCTTCAGGTTATTCCCCTAGGTAAATAATAAGGCCGGTAACAAAGTGCTGCGTGGACTTGCCGGGGAAGTTATAAATGGTCAAAGTTGGCTGTGAATGCTACGTTGGTATGATGGTATCTGTTAAAACCCTCCTTCCAAAAGAAACTGATTGCCCCGATCACAAATAAGATATCTACACTCGTCGTTGGCTCCATTGGCACCAATTTGAAAGCCGCCACCTAATATGCAGAAATATTTTCGTCAGGGAGAGTCGAATCTTGGACCGCTTTGATCGTTCACAATTTCTTTCGCAGGTCTACGTAGCAGTTTTGAACTTCATACTTGTAACCAACATCCCATGTCCTATCGATTCGCCTAGGTCTCCATTCAAAGTTACATGGGAATTTGAAATCCTTTCGTAGTTAGATTTACTTTTTGATGGCTTCAGATTCTTCTTTGCCTCCAGAAGATGAAGCCTTCCGTGTGATCCAATCACTTTTGGGAAGCGCCATGCATTTTGCTTTTATTCTTGATCGTAGTGTCACTCCAGATGGGATTCGCATAGGAGCTGCACCTCTTTTTTTTGGCAGCTGTTTTTGTCCTCCGTGGTAAGCTTATCAGCGAAGCCGCTCGAGAGGGGTAGAAGGCTTGGTTGGCATGATCCTAAATTCGATCCCAGACCAGCGCCAATTGCCACTTCACCAATTCCACCCTTCTTCGTCCATAGAAGGAGATAATTTGGCGTAATTGTGATTGCTATCTCTTAGCCGGCCTCTAATCAACCATAACATCACACAGCAGCCAAAATGTTGATCGGTCCTGGGCGTCAGTGTAAACTGCCGCAGCGTAAACAAAACCATTAGAAGGAAGAACGTCGATGCAACGGGTGCGGTCGTTCAGCTCCCAGTGGCTGGTCAGGGTGGATCGGTTCTGTCTGGGAAATTTGAATTATGAATCTTTCAACGCTCTTGTAATGAGCGACGCACATATGGAGATATTGAGGGATTTTGCCTATACATCTTGGTTAAATATGACAGAAGGGAGCCAGCCAGTGCTTATTTCGTAATCTTTTGTCCTGAGGGGAATTGTGGTAACAGAGATCCAGACTCGATTGACGTTATGCAAAGCGCTATCGCTTTTGGCAGAGGACGATCTCCTGTTCCTCAACGAAAATCTTCGATGAGGCCCCTTTAGCCATTGCTGTGTTTGCCTTGGAAAGAGAGAAACGCGGTCCTTATCAGTGTATTTGATTGAGAAAATGAGGGTTAATTAAGGAATCCTTCCGGGAAAAGTCATGATTCTATCTCAACCACGAATCACCGGCTTGAGACTTATCGTCCAGGATGAAAACAAAAAAGAGACAGAAAATCGCATTTGTTTTGGCCAACAGTCCGAAATATCGGACTGGTACGCGTTCAAATTCCCGCCGGATAACTGTCACTACAGCCGGCTGCGGGAACGTTTCCACTTGGTTCTCTCGTTGCCGTCACTCGGAAATGTTTTGACCTTTTTGACTTACTGTACGTCGGCTGATACATAGTCGCCCAAGGCCCACTTCTTTTCATGCTCCGCCTTTGGCTCCGCGCGACTTACCTTCGACTGTCCATTCGAACGCGCCACGCATTCGATTCTCTCGTAATTGTAATAACATTTGATAGTTTGTTGAATTACATAAGGATTTTGGGGTGAGGCGAAACCCGTAAATATAAACAGTAAACAATCGACAAGCACCTACATAATTACCGGTGTTTTGTACTTTGCGGACGTGTATTACACGAAGTGATAGATTACTTAGCATCGAAAGCCTATTTGCCCTTATCGGGATCCTACTCAAGATCACATACGCAGTCCATCCTCATGGTAGCGGCGCCACCTGCCACTACGCGCTCTGTCTTCTTGAGCCTGATAGCGTTCTATCATCCATCGATTGATAATCTTGTTTACTTAGAATAAAAAAAGAAAAGCCTTTGGCGGGACCCATTGATGTTCTATCATATTTACTTGAGGATTTAATATTTACTTGATTAATAATCTCTGAAGGATTATTCTGCCTCTTTCCAGTCCTATATCGAAGCTGGAGCTGCAGGAGTTCACTTCGAAGACCAGCTGGGATCGGAGAAGAAATGTGGACACATGGGTGGAAAGGTGGGATAGAATAGCTGGTTTGTTATAGAAACGGAATTCAGATCGGTTTTCCAGGTGCTGATTCCGACTGCTCAACATATTCGGCATCTGAATGCAGCTCGTTTGGCCGCTGACGTCTGTGGAGCTCCAACGATTGTTGTTGCCAGGACCGACGCCGAGTCGAGTCGATTACTAACCAGGTACATGAGAGTTGACGTGGCTTGAGTCATTGACTCCATGATCTTTATTCGGAATGAAGTAATTCGCCATTGCAGTGACGTTGACGAACGTGATCACCCATACATTGATAGACAAGCTGGACGAACTGTCGAGGGATTCCACAGGTGAGAGGCTCACACAGTCTTAAGTCGCCTAGGGGTTGCGGGCAGGGAGGACTTTAGGGGAAAGTGGGGATATCTCCTGAGCTGGCGATGGTAGGGTCCCGTTGAATTACCCCCTCAAGAGGATTCAGACTTTTGAAAATTGGAAAAAGGGACGCTTGACCCCGCCCCCAAGTTAACAAGCGACCAAGAATGGCAGAATTCGAACACCAGAAAGCTGATGATATCTTTCAAACCCCGTTGTTTTTCAGATTAAAGGATTCTACGGCTCTACAGTATTGTATTGATCGAGCGATTAATTATGCACCATATTGTGATCTCATTTGGATGGAAACTAGCCATCCGACTATCGCTGATGCCAGAGAATTTGCTGAGGGTGTGAGAAAAGTGGGTAATTTCACCTCAGTAGTGATGGCATACTTCCAATCGGCTATTCCAGGTCTACCCTGACAAGATGTTTGCCTACAACTGCTCACCTTCGTTCAACTGGAAGCAACATCTCAGCCCTACACAGCTGGAGAAATTCCAAAAGGTTCAATATCGTGATTTCTTGGAAAAGAACTGACTCAGAATTCGAGCTCTCCCGGAAAAGCACTAGGTGTTTCCAATTTACTAAATGGTTTCCTGGTTTTAGGAGCTCGGCGCCCTTGGATTCAAGTACCAATTCATCACTTTGGCTGGATTCCATGCGAACAGCTACAGTATGTTTGACTTGGCACGCAATTACAAGGAGAAGGGTATGCTGGCGTATTCTTCCCTCCAGCAACAGGAATTCGCGGCAGAACAGTAAGCTTCGATTTATACCACAAAAAAGGAGTGACAAAGGGGGCAAATAACTTTTTCTTAGGCACGGGTATTCTGCCGTGAAACATCAACGAGAAGTCGGTACCGGCTACTTCGACCACATTTCAAATGCAGTCACAGGTGGTCAGTCAAGTACCACTGCTCTGGCCGGTTCTACTGAAGAGGCCCAATTCCATACTGCAACAGCCAGCAGTGAAGATGAGGAGATTCTTACGGTAAGTGGTCTAAAGGGGATGCTCGAGAACGTGTCTAAGTCTAGTCCTACTTCAGCTGACTGCTCCTATGGCGGCTGGTGATGAGAAGATCTTGACCCCAGATGCACTCCGCTTCATCAAAGATCTGAACAAAAAGTTTGACGGTAAACGGCGCGAGCTTTTGAAGAAACGACAGCAAGTGCAAATAGGTAAACTTGAATTATTCTTTTGAAACATACGAAAATCAACTGGTTTTTTCCTTAACCGGAGGACTACGAATTTGAGTACTTGAAAAAAAATCGCAAAATCCAAATTTCGTGGGCGGAGGAGAATCGCATGGGTTTCCATTTTTTCTAGAGTATTTGATGGTCTCTATTGAACCAATCCCACCTGAGTTGCAGTTCATGCCATTAGCGAACCAGCGCTAGCAGTCCGGTCCAGGGATGAGCCCCAAAATGGGGACTCATCCCCGACCAAAGTGTTACGCATACCAGCCGGAATCCCCAATGTTGAGCATTTGCTTCCAGCCAGCGTAGGTCTCAAAGCAACAGTACCAGCAGGGTCGAAGTGGGCGTGGCGGCCAAAGGGCGCACCCCCTCTGGCCAGCCTTGGAGATCGCCTGATTAGCTGCGGAGGCATTTGTGATCTCGTTTTGGAACCACAGGGACTGCTTTGTTGGTTCACGATGCAAACCGTGATTATGAACGAATCGCTACAGCTGGCTGGTAAGAGGGGTGCACCTTGGGCCGCCAGACCACTTCAACCCTGCTGAGACCTTGCTCCTTCACCTTCAACCTTGCTTTAGGGCAGGGCTTTTTCTGCAACGGAACCAGTGAAATGAAAACACGAGCGAGCCAGCTTTTTTTCTTACCACGCTCGATCAGAAATAAAAATAAGTGCATATTTGACGCATTTTTTCAGAAATTAACGATGGCGTCTACTTCCCTGATTTCTCATCTGAGACCGCCCATCTAAGGGAGGATATGGGATGGAAGGGATCTGAAATCCCACAGGATCTTCAGGTTTGGCTGCAGCATTAACAGAAAGGAGTGAAAAGTGTTTATATAGTCATTGCAATTATTTCAGGATCGTCGAGTGGAGATCACTGGTCCTACCGATCGCAAAATGGTCATCAATGCGCTGAACTCTGGCGCTAATGTAGGTTGACACCGCACCAGAATGCCCTCCTTAGAGTGAATACAATGTACTTCAGGTGTTTATGGCGGATTTCGAGGATTCTAACACACCGTCGTGGAGGAATCAACTCGAGGGACAGGTCAATCTCTACGATGCCGTCAGAGACAACATCTCGTACATGCATCCAACCACCAAGAAGGAATACACTCTCAACCAAAAAGTTGCCGGTAAGCAAGCATCCCAGTGGGGGGAATTCGGATATCAACTTCTATGAAAATAACTAAATAACTAAACGTTTTCAGTACTTAACGTCCGCCCACGTGGTTGGCATCTACCAGAGAAGCACGTTCTCATCCACAACAAACCCACCTCAGGATCTCTTTTCGACTTCGGCCTTTTTGTCTACCACAACGCTAAGGTAACATTTTTATAGGCCTTCCGAAAATGATGTATTAGGGTCGAGCTTCACTGGTATTATTGACCTTCCACCTACCTCAGCTGGGGTATGAGATATACTCCATTTGTCTTTTTACCCATCCCGTGAGGTGTTATGGTGATCAGGATGTTAAGGATAAGCCTTGTTCGGTAGGGTAGGTTATCCGAGAAATCGAGATCAGTTTATCTTGTCCCCAGAACCCACTAGATGTTCCAAAGATCAGGTCAAGCGAATCCCCTGACAAGGAGCCACCATTTCATGAGCTAGCACTAGGTGTCTGCAGTTACAACTTCAAAATTTTGTTGACCCCTTCTCGTAGGGGGAAGGAGTTGGGTCGACAAAATACTGAAATACGACCCTTCGCTACCGCCATCATACTTGCTGGGTTCTCCTATAAAAACTTCCCCTCCCCTCCCGAAGTAATTGTGGGTAAAAAATGGCATTTCTTCTGATTTTGTCTGTTTCGCGCCTTTCTTGTGAAGTTTTCGCTAGATTATTAAAAACCCTGTCAACCGCGGCTCCAATTCCAGTACTGCCCTCCTTCTCGAGGTTTTGCCCCTCGCCAACCGCGAATACGACCTCCTGCCCCCCCCCCCCCTTGGGAACTGCGCAACGGTCGAGCGAGCCTGCCTAGACTTTTTCCATCGGCTGTCTCCAGAATTAATGCAAGGAATGTTTCAGGCTTTGAAGGACAAGGGCAGTGGACCCTATTTCTACCTGCCTAAACTGCAAAACGCCGAAGAGGCAAAGTTGTGGGCAGAGGTATTCGCCTACTCGGAGGATAGGCTCGACCTGCCTAGAGGAACTATCAAATGCACAGTACTCATCGAGCATCTTCTGGCAACGTTCCAGGTATATCCTTAGTGTGTTTAGTCAATCCAAATGCTTATGAAGAAGGTTTCTGTAGATGAACGAGATCATCTATGCGCTCAAAGATCACATTGTTGGATTGAATTGCGGACGATGGGACTACATCTTCTCGTACATCAAGACGTTCCAGAATCACAGAAAATTCTTGTTGCCTGACCGATTCCAGATTGGTGGGTAACTTGTGTCCTCGCAACCAATTACGAGTGGGTAACGGCAGTATTTTAGGCATGACTTCGCCATTTATGCGAGCATACTCGCTTCTTTGCATCAAGACGTGCCACCAGCGAGGAATCCATGCTATGGGTGGAATGGCCGCTCAAATTCCTATCAAGAATGACGATGTAAGTCATAAATCCCTGAAAGTAAAGTGCTAGATATGCAAAACCTTTTTGTAGGTTGCCAACAGCAAGGCCCTGGCATTGGTCCATCAAGACAAGGAACGAGAAGCCACAGATGGTGAGTGAAGGAGATTTAGTGCACACCTGGGATGCATAGGGTCTATTGCTAGTCAATGTAGGGTTCCCCGATAAGAACGAAGGTTGGTGAAAGGGGTACTCACCCAGAGGAGAGGCAGGCGACCTACTGAGGGTGGGACGAACACGCAATCTGCATCGAAGGAAATGCCTCCGGCAATCCAGTGTAGCCATCATCGCGGCCCACTTGGCCCGGAACGCCCACTTTGGCGTTCTATGTGTCTGAGTCTCTAGCCCGTCAGCAGAGACAGCTTCAACGTAAAGAGGGCAGCACCTTTGATTTCATCAATGGATCCCATTTCTCGGGTTCTAGGCCATTTTGCTCGTTTTTTCTTTCTTCGAGCATCTGACCATCTCTAACGTAGTTGCCATTGAGCTGCCTTTTCATCGTGAAATCCGCCCCTGAATTGAAGCGTTCAGGACATGACGGAACTTGGGTAGCCCATCCGGGTTTGGTGCCAATCGCTCGCAAAGTTTTCGACGACTGTATGCCATCAGCCAATCAGATCGAGAAACAGGTAAGATAGGAGATCTCATTCCCAATGCAGAAGAGGATCCCAAATTGTTTCAGCTCCAAAGCTTCTTTGTCACGAACCAGGAACTGACGGCTATCCCTGAAGGCACCCGTACCGATCATGGTTTCCGACACAATATCAGCGTCACTCTTGGTACGAATCTGCCCTACTGTTGCACGTTTTTAAAAAAAGCTGAGATGGAAATGATTGAATTTCAGGCTACCTCGACTCATGGCTACGCGGCGTTGGTTGCGTACCGCTCTACAACCTCATGGAAGACGCTGCCACAGCGGAAATCAGTCGCTCACAACTTTGGCAATGGCTCAGACACGATGCTCGACTAGAGGGTGAGTATCAGCTGTCCTCATGCAATCCCTCAAGTGTTATACCCAATTGGTTACCCCTTCTACGACTGATATTGTCTATTTAAGATGGCCGAACCATCGATGCTCAACTGGTCAAGCAAACAATCGCTGCGGAAACCGAAAGGCGACTCATTCGGGCAGGATCTGTTGTCAGCAGGTAAAGTACTGGCTACAACGTCACATTCCATCTACAAGTAGATGAGATACGGCGATGGTTACCCGCCAAGAAATGCAGTACCTCTTGCGTCGTCTGATCCTTAGATTGGGCTCTCACCGCTCTATAGAACGTAGACTAGTATTTTTGTGCAGGAGTAAGAGAGCGCTGCTATCTCCTGGAAAATGCCTGCACTTTTGGAATCAGTTGGGGAAGGAAAGTTTGACATGAGGGCCTGAAATTTTCCATTGTGAGTCACGGGTATAGCAAATTTGAAGGCAGAGTTAGCTATAAAAAGGCAGCACATTAGAAATCAAAGGGAGGTGGTCAGTGATGCAAAGATTGAGAAACAACCAAAAAAGTGGCGTAGTACCCAAAAATGGGACCTTTTCTTTGCCTCG
>KZ345475.1:62752-73048 GCA_002352805.1 Teladorsagia circumcincta
CGTTGACAAACAGCTCTATTCCTCCAACCGGAGGACTACCCACTGGTGTTATCACTGCGCTCTGAATTCCAATCGAGAAAATCCACAAACCCAGCTCCTCCAGTGTCACCCGTCCGCTGGCATTTTCTCAAAGAGTGGGCCCGTACTTTTGACTTCTTGGGGTTGGGGAGATCATAGTGGGAGAAATGTTACGAGCTGTGTAGAATTTGTTGTTTTATGAGTTGTTGCCGTCCCCGTTCCCGTCCTACCGTTCGGTACCAACTTTGGACGGATTTTGGAGGCGTAGTTGGAGTGTGTCACGATGAGTCAAGCCAAGATTAGATAACACTATCGCCTGTTGGATCTCTCGCATGAAGGAGGGACACCTGTATTAGGGTTGCAAAAATTGATGTAGGTGTAGCTTGACCACGTTAAATTTTCCTAACCTGAGTTGAGCCCGGTAGCTTCCTCGCAAATCTCAAGCGGAACTTTCCGGGAACGAGTCGAGTTGCAGCGACGTTTTTCGTTACGACGGCTTGACCGTGAATTGTTTAATTATATGACACTTTTTGCGAGGACAACTTTGAGAGAATGGCTTTCCAAGGCGTGAATAATCAACGGCGGGGGGGGGGGGGGAGTCGGCATGGAAGAATATCCCTACTCCCAGTCTTACAGAAGCCCTATCATTTTCATCACGGCACGGTAGTGCGAGAGCCATGTGCGCGGTATTCCCTAGCGACAATTGGACCGTTTCTAGAACTGAAAACTGCAAATTTTACGATGATTGATCCTGTCGTTTCTCCCCAACGCTAATGGCGCGCGACCACGGGAACCACCGCCCTTATCCGGTGTGACTAATCTAGAAAAGGTTTCCGGCTGTTGTGCCATGAATATTGTCATAATCTTCTAGTGAAAGAATGAGACTTCTTGGAGATTTCCATAGAGATAAGATATTTTTACAGAGAATTATTAGGAGCTTGTTCCATCTGTTTGTCTAGGAAGGCGTTCCCAATGACTAGTCCCTCATGTACTAGATGGTACCCAAAAGCATCTATTTGTCAAAATGTTTCCTGTAGTTCTTGATTTAATTTTGGCGAATATCTTTAGAACTTTTCTGAGATCATTTCTACATAAAGGAAGAAAAAGCATTCAGATCAGATCCGTTTTGGGACGCGCCACGCATTCTGCTTCCCGTCAGAACCGTAGTGGCAATTTGAGTTCGTTTTTGCCTTCACATTGACGTGCTCGGCCAGCCGATGCAACCTAATTGTAATTTTAAAATGAAAGCGACCTTGTATGGATGGCCAGTGGCAAAAAACTGTCAAATACACAGAAATAAAAGCTTCCCTTTTGTGCGGGGAATAAGTTACGGGCAGGGTCAACTGTTCGTGGTTCCAGTTCCGAAAATTCGTCGACACCCCTCTTTGTAGGGGTCCGATTCGCCCCCCCCTCCCGATCTCCGACCACCACCCTGATCATTATGGCTGTTTCCATAGTATTCCACACTGAGACCAAGCGACACCCTCCAATCCGTCTACCTTTCAAAAAGAAGGACCAAAAATGACCCTCTCCACCTATACAACGACCCCTTCGACTTTGAGTGAGCATATCCCTTCCCTACCTTTTCACCTTCACCAACCCCTGATGCGACCACCCCTTCTGGAAATCCAACTACGACCCTCCTAGTTGAGATTTGCGCAATGCGTGGTTGACCATAGTTACGGACAGTCTAAGAGAAAGACACTGCAGTAAACCAAGAGAACAGACTCAGAGAGACGAGAGAGAATAGAAGGACAGCGAGACGCAGACACGGCGAAGATGTGCGTGTACTGAAGTAGGCTGTGCATTGACGCATGGTCTTAGTCCCCTAGGCCCGTGGTAGACATTTTGAATCGCGAAAGTTGCTAACACCTTTGCGATCGAGCATTCCTGTTTAGAATCACGAAGGAGGCAGTTGTGCTCAGCCTTGGGAAATATGCCTTCAAGTCCTCGCCCGAATTTAGATGTGCTTTGGATTTGTCAGCTAAGCTGAGCAGATACGCAAATACCGGTTGACCCTGGAACATTTTCATGCCTCCTGCACTCTGCATGGAAGTACACTACGTGGCTCATCCAGCGGTGTTACTGCGTCAAATACTTGAGAAGTTAATTCTATCAGCGAGATTCCACCTTGTGAAAATGAGAATAGGAGCAAAAATGAAGCGATACCGGAGCAATCACCTGTGGTGCATCACTAGCAGCTACCATCCAATCATTCCAGATGTGCTAACCGAATTCGAACTTATTTGTCGTATAAGTTGGGTCCCAGTTACAACCTTCAATTCTTCATGAAAATCGGTGTTAACTCGTGCCGCTCTACCTCGCCATGGGGAGCAGCTTCATTTTCCGTTACTGGGTATGGCTACGTTACTTGAAGACTAGTGGTGCACAAAGCTCAGGCCCGATTTTGGGATCCTTGAAATCAAAAAGCTCATAGTGAGCCGTTCCCTTGAGATTTTGTTCAGCAAATTTGGCAGTGGAATTCTACGAATGATCCCAGCCACCGATTTTACGGGGAGACACTTTGTGACCGCCGCCGCTTGATTTTTGCAACCCATCGCAACGCTGAAAATCGTGCGTTTTATGCGAAAAGACAAGGCGTTTAATGGCGCTGTTTGCAATGGTAGCGCGTACACGAGCGCCGAGCTGAAAGCGTATCGAGGTCAGTCAAGGGAGAATTCGCAGTGGTCACCGGAGGCCACGATAAGGAAGGCAGGAAGTGAATGGGCACGACGTTCACTGCTGCAGCATGCACCATTGCTGTAATCCCGGCGCTATGTGAAATGAACCGAAGCAAAACCTGTTGACGAAGGGGTGGTGACGCCTGTGATCTGGAATTCCTAGGAATGGTGTCCTTCGAGGGATAAAGGATGAATTGGTGTTGACTAATCCCTTTCAGGTGTTGAGGGGATTCGGCATAGACAACGGCTTGCGGGGACTAGTCGAGGTAATGCAAATCTTAGACGAGTCTGGTATCAAGTAAACGAGTCCGGAGGAGTGCAAGGCCATGGGTGCATTATATCTGATCTTAAACAAGTGAGCGAATGGAAAGTGACGTCATTTGTCACCAAACTGTCTCCTCCTCACACCAATCAACCCCACCTCAATTAATTTTTCCTTTCAACACAAAATAAACCACTAGTCATCCGGAACAATCCATAACTAGCTTTTGAAAAGAATTATACAAAAGAAAAACTTTACACAACTTCGTAGTACACGCCTAGGCAACATTGAAAAAAGCCATGACCTCCTCCTGCTTTCCCCTCTTCTACCTCTCACAAGGAAAGGCACCAGGTCGCTATAGCCATTCAACAAGAGATGTAGACGCCTAGATGTACCTTCAGACGCTGGTCTCAAATCTGCCTCCCGATCCCTTATCATAATTTCTGTTTTGCATACTTTAGGAATTCTATTGAATGGGCTCTTGCAAGCCGTTTAGCTCTATCGCTGAGGCAGAAAACAATAAACACGATAAGGGACCGATCCCACGACGTTTTGACTGTCAGTCCCGACCACTACCGCTACACTGTTTTGCTTCATATCTCCGTTCAGCAAACCGTTCAGCCAGTTCGGAAGGCAGATTTGAGATCAGCGTTCGAAACTACATATAGGCTCCCACATCCCTTCCTGAATGGCCATGGCGGCCTAAGAGCCTTTCCTTGTCAGGTTTTCTTAATAGTCATGTTATACCGCTGACGACCGCTGCTGTGCGTGCATTGCGACATCTCTTACATAATTTTCCATCAACTGTCATTAACCACTCAGAAATTTGACGATTACTGATGATTTCATTGTTTTTTTTTAAACCGAATGTGTACAGGTTTCTGCTATGGAACACGAAAAAAAACGCCAAAAACTTAGGCTAAGCCGGTCTCTTCTCTGTGAAAATGCGGCCGCCGACGCGCCACACTGTCGTCAATGGGTTAAGCGGGAAGTATGTGTGCAGTTGCTTTTGAAAGAATCCATTTCAAGAAGGTTTTTCAAGCAGGTCAGATCTTATTTCCCCATACCAATCACGTTCTACTAAGATTTCCTATTCCTACTGATTGAACGAGAGATTCGTAGGCAAACCCAATTAGGAACGGGATGGTACTGGGGGGGGGGGGGTTCTGATCAATACCATCAAGTTTTTGCAAATAATGATAGAATTGGTTGATATCGATTGATTGATAAATATAAGAAAAGGCTACAACTGAAGTGGTTTGCTTCGTCTTATGGTTAGAAGAACCAAAGTCTCAGCTGCCCCCTTTCTACAAACATGCTCCTTTAAAGTGATAAAATTTTTCAATGGAAATTCTTTCAAGAACTCATCAATTTCAACCTTTTCAGACATTCAATGAAATTTTCATGAAAAGGACGATTCCTGTTTTTGAGTGCTCAAGCAGGGACAACCGTAATGTTGTGAGCAGAAGTGAGAATGGACGATCCCTTCCCTTCGAAAATCTCATGAGAGACTTCGGGAACAGCAACAGTGGAGCGTTTTCTTGTGGAGAAGTTCTCATGAGCGGTGCCTGTGGAGAAGTTCTCATGACCAGTGCCGACTGCTAGCGACTTGGAAAAACGTGCTGGTTCATTCTCAGATGTTATCTGCAACTTCTTCACCTGGTAGCGGTCATCACGAACATAAGAAAAGTGGTGGATCTCCCAATCATCTGACTGCTCTCAACTGAAGGCTCAGCACTGCGATCTGTCGTGCTACCATGTTTCGCCTGTTTTTTTTAAGGTGCCGAAGCCGCGCCGAAAAAATTTGTGGACGGATTGAAGGGTCCCCTTTTGTATGGGCCCCAAACAAATTCCTCCGACGATCGGTGGTGACCATAGTGTTGTCGGACTTGGCTTTTCTTCAAACGCTTCGAATCTCCACACTCGTAAATCCAAAAGTACATTGTTCGGAGGTGAGGGTGGGCGATAATATACGTACCGCTGGTAACGGCGAAAAATCCTCAATTTCTTTGAGGACAAGATTTAATTTACAAAATTCGACTTCTTCTCATTTCTCCAGGGATACGACGCCTTCTTTCCACCAAAAAGACGATCTCCTCGTCGAGGAACTCCCAACAGACGGTCGGTTATAGTAGACTGGGTAAGTTTGTTCACCGATCCGCTGTGCTTTGATCTTCCGGTTCTTCAACCTTTTTGTTCAGGGCAAAATCAGCGCGCTTGATGCTGGAGCTCGAAGTCTCTTGGGCACCCCATGGGTAAACTTCATGCATCAAGCCCTATCGTGGAAGGGTAAAGCAGACGAAGGAGAACATTTGCCATTCCTGCGACCGCAAGAAGTGAGCTAAGACTCCGTCACTTGACCGCGAGTGGGTACAGCTACCTAGCAACATAACGGGTCACACAGCAGTTCGCCACCAACCTTACTCTCTCCACAGCCCGCCGTGTCTTTCCGCCGCGATAATATCCAACTCACAAGGAGATACCCCCGCTTTTAGCTCTTTGGACGGCTTTCAGTTTTTCCCTTCCTCCTCTAATCTTCTGGAGTGAACTTAAAAACCACAGTGGTGAAAAAAGCCTTCACCACCAGCCCCAAGAGTGTTGATCAAATTTGATCGATGAAAATCCAAGCTTTCTAGTGCTTAGGTAGCCTAATTCGACCAAGCTACTAGGAGAGAATGAAAACGGTGAAGTTCACATGACTGGTAGTTCCCCCTATCATTGCATGAACTGTGAACGCAATCAAATAACTCTGCAATTGTCAACAGAAGACGAGTATGTATACTATCCTGAATAAACCTACCCACCAACTTAACTTTTCAATTTTAGTTGGAGGAATGGATGGATGTCAATGTTTCACACTGCTATTGCCGTCTCTTTCAATCGATCTCTCCCCCGACTAAATCTTCAATTGCATTTGGTCAATCGCTTCTTTTGCAATCGAAGGGCCATCGGCAGGCTCAAGGACAACAGGGCGAAAATCGATGGCAGGTCTTTGAAAATAAAAAGTGGAAAGAAGGATGTAGTGCTTTCATTCATAACTGACCATTCAACGAATCTGACCGGTTTCGTTGTTCTTCACATCAGTGTCTTCATTGGGATCCGAAAAACTTAACAGTGGATACTACATAGTTGAAAGGTAGCTTGACGGAATGAGCCGGACCACTGGAACTGGACGAGGTCCAAAGTTGTGTCAGCGTCTAGGGAATGGGTTCAACTAGTCGGCTCATACGTATAGCCCTTATCTCCTTTCTCCACCATGATTTTTAGCGATCATCTGGCAACAGAAGACTCAAGGAACCGTTTTAAGTAGCAGAAGCTCTCTGCTCAACCCTCGAGAAGGAGAAGCTATTCAGAGCATCCAAATACTGATTCCTAAGACCAGTTTATTCTTCTAACCTTAGGGTATCCTTTTCGGTAGGCAATAAGGCCCATTTCAAAATGTAAATATCGGATCAAAGCAAAAGAACAAGTAAGCTGCGAGTTAGTATTTACATAGTGTACCCCAACTTCTCATACCAGTAGACACCGCGATGTGATAAAACGTCGCCCGCCAGCGAAGAACTTCACAATCGTCACACTTTTTACCCCTGCGAATTCGAACGCTTTGCATTGGGAAAGCGCCGGTTTTGGTGGTGAGACAGCGTGCAGCCGAGTGCTTGCGTAATACGGTCCTTTCGAGTTCCAAACTTGTCCGGCGCTCGTCTATCCACAAAAGAAGCTGCCCCGACTGAGAACTGCAAATGATCCAATCGTCACTTCTTCACCCATCCGCGGGGATAACTCAGTTTTTTGGCCTTCATATATTTCGCTCAAGATCATCACCGGAAACGTAGGAATGCCAATAGTTCGGAGAGGGGTTTTTACAGCTCAATGTCCATTTTTGAAATTGATTTTCCATCTTTGTTTATTCAGAGGTTCTTAGCGGGGTCTCATCCAGTAGGGGGGAGGGCATGGTGATTCAAAGCTAACACTAGTGGCTCTCCGAGGCTTAGTCTTAGCGGCTCATCAAGTGAATATCACTAAGGCGCTTAAAGGCACGCCCCAGGAAAACATTGGTGTTGCCCCTGCACAGGATTACGAATGTACGGTGCGAAGGGGGCCGGCAGTAAAGAAGAAATGAAAATAATCCATCCAAAACGGTCAGGTTAAGGGCCCACCCTCCTCCGCAATCAGCTGTATCAAGGCAATAAGAGACTGTAAGCGCAGAGAGGAGAGTATGAGGTGAGATAGCGCATTAGATGAGAAAGTGCCAGACAACAGCCTGATAGAAGAAAAGAAAATTTGCAGCTTCAGCAGCTTACTTTGCAAGGCCCTAGCGCTATCATTGGGTGATCTTCGTGCACGGGGATGCCACATCTGTGATTGTCCCCTAGGGGTTTATCATACATACCGAAGGGAATCCTTAACACGACTTCCGCCTGGGGTCTGCCTTTAAGGTGCTTAAAACCATAAAAAGCATACTCATTTATTGTTAATGTTTAAGACCGTTTAAGACCAAGCCTCAAAAGGAAGGGAGGCCCTCGCGCCAGTGAGCAGTCTACGTTTTCTCCTTCAAATGACTTCTTAAGCCAATTGGCATTAAGTAGACTGTGCACCGCAATTTCCCTCGACCCCCCTAATGTATTGACCATAAGGTAACGACCATAAGGTGACCATTTGACCATTTGATGACAAGGATCTTTGATTAAACATAGAGTAATGAAAAAAATTGCAAACTTGAACCCAATATGGCACTCCGACGGATCGAAAAATTCACAGAGGTCAGGACAGCTCTACGCTCCTCAGTAGAGGTTCGGGCACCAAACTGTAAAGAATTCATCTCTCAGAAGTGATCACAAGAGAGCCCAGTTGTGGGCACTTGGCCCAAGGCGAGAATCATACTCACACCTCGTCTTTTCCGGACAACTGTTGACTTAGCTTTCAATTTTTCGATCTTGCACAGCTACAGCAATCTAAAACAAGCCAAAATTGGTCCCAGAAGTGAGCTCGTAGGCTATACTTTGCTTGAAAGTCATTCAACACTGTCCTGGCCTTTTTGTCGCGCTTGCACGTTGAAGAGGATAAGAAATATGCCATCTGTTTGAGTTCCATTTGGGAACGTGACGACATTTGAAAGCGCAACAATTTTCAGAGGCGAATTTGCTTCTTATGTGCGCTTATCTTTTTCCAAACATTGAAACTGAAACGCCACATTCAGGCCATTCCTGTTTGAGATAGCGTGTTCAATCCCAATCATTTAAGAAGCTGCTATGTCAAACGGTTTTTCCCCAAAAGCCAGAATTGCTACCTTTCTCCTATTGGTTCAGAACGATAGGGGAAGAAGAAGAAATAATAAGCGTCAAGCGCTGTAGTGGTCATACCACTGTAACAGTACAGACGTTATGAAGTATTCGAGTTACCTGACAGCTATTATTCCGTGGACGGTTATTTATTACCGGACATTTATCACCGAAGGAGTACACCCCTATTAAGGCTGATATTAATGAATGCCCTTTTGATTGCACATGCTGTGGACTTCATTGTTCGTTCTGGAATCGCAAGGGTTGCGACAAGATCCTCATAGCAAACCTATTTAGAAGTGAAGTAGCAGATCCTTAAGCCCGGGAATCTTAGCTCCGTCACGACTCAAAAGTGCACATAAGGGTGCTGAGGTCTTGCCCTGACCGCTGCGACCGCTGCCATTTTTGGTGGCTTGCAGCGTACGCGGACTTTGCGTCTCTCGTATGAAGTGCCCTCTCGCGTATCCCCCTCCTCGCTGCGCTAGGTCTCCCCGTCGTACCACTGTCAATCTAATAAAACAAAGGCGTCCTCAGTTTGATTGCTATGATTCCTTTTTCCATAAAACAGCCCTCTTCGCATCACTCGTTTCTTTTTCGAAAGGAGTAAAACACCACTTTGACTGCGACCCGTGCCTTTAACACCTGGATATGAACGTGCTGGAGTAACCTGATTACCTTCATATTTTATCCCTAGTAAATTCCCCACTTTCATGTCCGGTCTTTTTCACTGTCTACCTTCTCATATGATGTGAGCGTAATAACCTGAGGGTCAACAGAACAAAGCGATTATCTATTTAACAATGTACTCCTTTTTACTAAAGTCCTTCACATCATTCATGCGCGCAGAGGCGGACGCAGCGTAGCATCAGCAGAAAAAGCGAAATCTACCGGCCGCCGGGGAAAAATACTGGGCAATATAACGTGATATTGATATAGTATGATATTACAGGAAAAAAGGAAGAACAAGCATTGTTGAGGGGGCCCTTTTTTCAAACGCGTCGCACATTCTACTTTCATTGAGAATCGCAATAGCATTTGAATGCTACTCAGCCTAGGCAATAAATCGTGTAGGCCACGCGATGTGTGCAGGTCTGTTGATCGCCCTCCAGAAGAGTTCGGGACCTTTTAAGCAAAATCGGAGCAGAGAAGGGCTGGCTCACCAACAGAACGCACGATTCAGGCTTCGACCAGAGTCAACTGTCTGTTGCAGTAATTCCTAACGGGAGTCGTATTTGAGTTTTTTGAATGAGAGTCGCATTTGGAGTTGGCATAGGTCAAAACGTTGAGAACGGGCCTTTAATCTGCACAATTTGATGGGGTCAGTTATGGGAAGGTGGTTCGTCATGACGGTTTTTCTTAACGATTCTGGCGGAAACTCTATGTAAGAAGCATGAATTGGAGAACAATATGTATTAGGGTGTCCCAAAAGTTTTGCAAAAATTTCGACACTTGATTTCTCAACCATGTTCCGTGGGAATGCGGCAAAGCAGAGCCATAGGACAAATGGATGAAAAAGGGCATGGTTGGTAGATCGTCACTATACCTGACCGATATTGTAGTTCTTCATTGGAAGTGAGTTATCATCAACTGAACTATGTCCGACCGACACAATTCCGGCGTCTTCTGCTTCGTTACTACGGATCTGGTCCCTCCGCCACTCAAGCCTTGAATGAGTCATGGTCTTCGATAGGCAGCACTGCGCTCTCCCTTCACACCTGCAGTGGGTGTACGCCCGCTTTTCTAGGAGAGAGATATCCCTTGACAAAGCTCTTCGAAGAGCGAGCCCACGTTCCTTTAAGAACGACACTCTTCCAGCTTCCGCTCGAAGCAATCCCTCTTAAAGTTTGAGGGAAATGGAGAGGACGATTGCCACTCCCCATTCCACCATCCATAGGATTCTGCGCAGAAGTCGCGTTTTTGCAGCGCTCAGTGGAGTTATCCCCCACTCCCTAACTGAACACGGGTGTCGAGTGCGAGTCGACGTGTGCAGCAACTTCTCGGCCATAAGGGAACGAAGACATTGACAGACTTGATGATCGCTCAGGAAGATAAGTGG
>KZ345475.1:134701-149596 GCA_002352805.1 Teladorsagia circumcincta
ATACAATTCTTAAGGAAGTAAAGAAACTTCGAAATAAGAGTAACGAACTGCAGGACGGCTATCATCAGCATCGGGAATAACGTTACCGGCAACAAAATCGAACAGGGTAGACGGCTTGGAAGGGCGGGCGAATTCGGCCGGAACCTGAATGGCACATTCTCCGAACAGTACTTTCAGGGTAGCTGATAACGGCCTACAGTACTTTCAGGGTAGCTGATAAGGATGTACTGTACTTTCAGGGCAGTTGGTAAGGGTCTGACACTCCGCTCAAAAAAAAAACAGTGTTTTTCCAAGCAAAATTGCGAACCAAAATAGAAATCATTGGTCTAACTATAACAAAACCGTCAGACTTGAATGAGTTGGCCTCTATACGGTGATTATTCCAAAAGAAAATCGTAATGTTGCTAAGCTCGGTGAGGGTAATAAAGAACTCTTCAAATGATTACATTCTCTAAGCAGTGTAGCGCAACTACCTCTTCATCGTCGCTATCTCCACCACGTCGTCTACCTTTTTTGGGGCGACGATCATGCCCTCGCTCCTTTAGGACTGGTGCTTTCATAGGTCTCGCAACATTCGAATCGTTTGACTTCGGTGGAACTTGAATCTAAACACCGACGGAAATCGGAAAAATACATCAGCTGCGTGAGTCATCAGATTTTGCTATGGAGATGAAAACTAAGCGTAACTAACAGTAAACCACGGCGGTGTGGAAAGGGCGATTAGTGGGAATACCCGAGAAACACAAGAGCAGAACGCTATCCAAAGTTCCTGAGATACATAATTAAACAACAAGGAAACTACAGCAGTTGCCGGTGCAAAGATGACTACGACGGTGTTTGTCATAGAAGCTAACCAAAAAAGGAACGAAACGCTTGGGATCCCTCAAAGTGGAAACTAATGGAGAATAGCTCCCGCTCGAGGAATTCAATGAATAACAGGACAGCAGGTCACAGGTGACTGTTCTAGGTTGAGTTATCAGGAAGTCAGATGTGACAAATTCAAAAACGAGAAGTAAAGGTTGATATCATAGATACTCTGAACCAAAATTCTGAATCATGTGAAAAAATAGAACAAAAAGAAAAATTACCTTGGGAGCAGAGAACACCTTGGCGCTACCTTCTTCAACAGCCTCAATTATTTCTTTACGTTGCAACTCGAAATTCGCTTTATCCTCGGAATCCTAGAAAAAAGTGACGTACTGAGCTTGCATCTAATGAATATCTGGAAATATTACTTTCAACATTGAAGACATTTCTCACCAGTAGGGGCAAGCCTGCCTTCTTCATTGTCGATTCGATTGCGGAATTTGCTTTGAAATCTTTTGTAGACGAATCGAACGTCGTAGCACCACGCTGAAACAATTCAGAATAGCAATTTGAGCCGAACATATTGATTACTCTACGATACCTTTCCAAAAGATATCCATTTCGGAGCCTTGCAGTCGGATCGCGTACCTCGTAAGGATTCCCCTAAGGAATGCTGAAATCGCAATCGAATTCAACAGCATTTCAATTTTAAGATTTGACGAAGAACAGGGCAAGCACATCAGAACCGTGGAAGAACAGGGAAGTGGTGAAAAAAATAATGAAAGAAATTTTTAGAATCACCAACCCGTTCTATTGTCCATTTTTCGATTAGTTTCTCTACACGGCCTCCAATGACTGTAACATTCTCTGGGATCAAAATTATAAAACCGCTTTCCACTGGCACCGTTCCAGTTATCAGTACCTTGGTTCCAGGGGGTGTATCTGAGCTGAAGAGGATAGAAATTACTAATGGAAAACAATCCAATAGAAGGCCCTTGGCCAAAAACAGACTTACTTCAAACCTTTGATATTTTCTAAAACAAGAGCTGATATTGAAGTGTGACCATCAGTGAGCGAAAGACGGGCAATATCGCCACTTCCACGCACATCTTCCTTCACTTTTGGTTGCGATACATTCCTGAAAGAGCATACTTTGTACGAGCAAAAGCTTCACGAGTACACCGTAGAGGATGTGTTCCGCTACTTAATGAAAGAGAACTAAGATTGCGAAAAATTGAAAAGAACCTGTATCTGATTAGCTGAAGAACTACCGGGCCACTCAAAGCGTCTTTACTCATACGGCTCAATAAACAAGGATCGCCATATTCACGAATGTCAATCTGAAAACAAGGAATTATTAAAGCCAGTGAGTGTGATAGGGAGGCGGTGAGAATTTGAACATTGATGGAAGGGCGCTGGGAGGTGGTGTGACCACACCAGCCTCCAGCTAGCTGGAACCAGGTGAATGGGCAAGCTCGAAGATGTGAGGGGCTCAAAGCCATCTCATCCACTCTTCAAAAAAAGGTCCCTCTTGAAGCGCCTTTTCGAAATATTCCGAGATCTTTTCCTGATACCGCCATTCGTATTTAAAAAATAAATTGAGTAGTCGATGAAAGCTTCCTGCTTTCATCGACTACTCAATTCCAGTGCCACATTTAGCCCTTTAATAGCTTCAGGAGAACACCACTACGCAGCAGTAAGAGTACCGATTCCTCAACCTTAGAGCACCCCGTGGCATTCAGGTGTCGCAGATGAAAGTTGGAACTCCTCACATCACACAACTTCTTCTCAAGCTTCTTCTCATCAGTTGGTACTCCATTAGCTTCGAACAGTTGAGCTAAGAGAGCGTCGTTCACGTACCATCCGTTTTCAGGTTTCATTCGCCTGAAAATAGTGGCGGAAATCGTTTATAAAAATTGAACCAAACTTGCTCCTCAAGATAGTGGTGACTCTGACTCATTGATGCACTTCAGACAGGCAAGGATAGTCTTCATTAAAATGTACAGATACAGCAGAAAATAAGTCAGATCAATAACAATTTCTATCAACTCTGCACAAAACTGGAAAAGGAACAAGAGACAGTGAAAGTTCGAAAGCTAAACTCTACCAGGTTCTACCCAAAACGATCCCAGAATAGAACTCTAACAAAATACAAAGGGAATTAGTAGACGATTTTAGCACGATATAACGATAGCAACAAATTAAAAACATGTACAAATAGTAATGTCGTTACATAACTATTATAACCCATATCAGAGTCAAAGCTCTTTTACCCTTTCCAAAGGCACCGTGTAGCAAAAGTAACTAGAAGGACATGGAATCTCTTTGAGAGAGCACTCACGACCGACGGAAGGCAGGCTCTATAAAAACAAGGGTGTGTTCATTTTGAAAGGACGAAAATTTAAAACTCAGACCTCAGGTGCTTCAAAGTAAGTGCATGGAATCGAATCCCCATATCCTGGCACTAAAATATCGAAGAAAAATGACCCATCCTCCAGCGCAGTGATTTCATGGATGTTACCTGTACGAAATGATATTATAGAATACAGGAAAGTCGAAATATAATCTGCTTAAAGCAACAGACCTAGCAGGATGGTCGTGGCCGGCATCGGCTGCAGTCCCCTCGGCCAATTCCGACCCCGCACACTTCGAAGCCGTTCAGCTCCTTTCCTAGCCACTTTCCAAGATAAGTTTTGCTCAGTCGCACTTCTTGACTAGGGGCTAAACAGCTTTGAAGTTTGCATGGTCGGAATCGGCCGAGGGGATTGCAGCCCATGCCGACCCACCCTGCTGCGACTGTTGCTTTGAATGATGAGGCATACATGCATGGCACGAATGCTTCCAAATATTGTTATAAAAATAGAAAATAAAAAGCTAAGACGATGCGAACATGAATGGGGAGTACGAAAAAGCCACAGTTATCAATATGGTGACCACAAATACGTTACCTTTCACCGGATTCAGATGAACGCATCCATCTCCTTGTCTCACAGTTCGTTCACCTTCAAAGCGCACCTTGGTTCGACCGGACCAGTGTTTCCCGGTAGCATCCAGGAAGGAGAACGACTTCACCTGAGGAGATACCTAACTTGCGCAAGATTTATAAGAGACTTGGCATGAAAAACGAATATGGATAGTATGAGGGCCATATTGTTGCAGACATCACTACATCAATAGATCACAGAAATCCCAAAATTTCAGAGCGAACCTTGAGCGCTCCTCTCAAAACAGTGACAAATCCATGCATAGTGGGATGATCATGAAGAGGAATCTTCTCCCCAGAACGACTGAATCCAAAGACTGAACAATGCAGGTTGGGACACTCATACAAAAGTCCGTAGAGAACAGGAGACATTTGAGCCGCACACAAATCCACTGGAGGCAGCTCTCCTGAAAGCAACACACTATAGACATGGGCGAGGAAGTCTGCGAATTATAGCAGCACATTCCAGCGTTAGGATTTGAAAACGCTCATACGCACCTTCCTTCAGCGCTTGGCCCGAAGACATGACCCAATTTGCAAACATCTTATTTTTATTACTGATAGAGCTGCACCTCAAAATGAAGGATCACCGTAGGAGTTACGCTCACTTCACGATTCCTCTCAATATCATAGCATCGTGTTGGAGATTACCTCCACAAGCATTACTGCATCATCTTAGGAACCTTATCACATAATTACAATTACAGGCAAACCATGGAGCAGAGTAGCTAAGCTGGAATTAGTGATAGCGTGCACAATGAGACGAATCAGACGACGCCTAGACGGATGCAAACTGATCTTCAGTCAATTTGATGTTTCATTCTGACTGCACAATCGATACACTCTTCCAATTTTTGGTTCCAATTGAAAGGTGTAAATTAATCGAAGTGAGATGTAGCCTGAAGACTTCTCACCGAGTCCATATCTCGGTGTAAGTGTACATCCATAGCAGGTCGTCCGATCGTAACGATCCCATGTTCGCACATCAGACGATCGACACGTATCTATGCTGTGTGGCTAATCGCTCGATCGGACGATCGACTATGAATACGCCCTGAGCCTTCCTGGGTGTTCGCGCCATTTCTCGTACGCATTACTAACCGAATCATGAATACTACATAACAGAATTCCTGCTTTTTTATCACAACAATCGACGGCTCCTTACAATCGTTGAATTATTTTAATGTACATATAGAACTACTTACCAACCATTGATTCATTCACTGAGCCGACAAGAGACACAGTTTCTCCAATAGCAGCGGCATCTCCACGGAGGACCCGATTTGCCGAGCGCACAAGCTGCCCGAGCACAAAGCGCAATGCTTTCCGTTCCATACGCACTCAGGAGCTCGAAAAAACCATATGTGAGAGAAGTGGAAAACAACTTCAAGCTGTTGTCAATAACGATTCCCCCGTTGCAAGCTCAAGCAAGCCAACGAAACACACCAGATTGCACCAAACAGGCCGATACAACAAATATCAACATGACCTAGTACTTCTATTCGATCAAAGGGCTATAACCCAGCACTGATTATGTACGGTCTTACGACAGCAACGTTTCACCAAACACGAATAATAGTGTTTTTTAAAGATTTATGAACCATTTGACAACATATCACCGGATGCATTCATTATAAGGCATGTGCAAAGTGAAACATTTGAGTGAACAAATAATGTAATGAAACCGAGTTTTGGGCAGAACGATGAAAGAATATTATGGCGTAAACGTGAAATTAAATAGAAAAACGTGAAAACAGGAATAAAATGGAAGGGGCCAAACTTAAGCACATTCAAGATAGCGAGTTTGGCCATGAGAACTTCAGCGATTAAGTGACAATAAAACCTTCACAAATGAAAGAGTGACAGTTCCTGAACAATAATGAGTAACTGATACCAAAATTATTACCCAGTAATAAAAGAGACGAGTAACCACGTTGAAATTTGGCAGAGATACGTTAACAGATAGTTACACCAGGGTCTGGGTAACTTTGTCATAACCAATTAAAATGTCCGACTTTGGATCAGGATGGAAGGTACTCCAAGTTGTAGATGAGCAGTTCGTGCTGCAGCTATCTTTGACCGTGAAGAAGTCGCGAACAAGTGAGCGAAAGAGTGCTCCATCTTCTGTCGAATAAACAGGAAACCATACACTTGCCAAGATCTCCGAAGATCCTTCAACATCTGGAAAAGTCATCAAAAAGTGAGCACGTCGACAAAAGAATCATAAAAATCGAGGTGCAGCATCACACAATCATTCGTCGTGTAATTTAGCATATCATTATAAAACCAGCTATCAGAGAAGACCAGCAGAAATTCGTGATTCGGTTCAGGAAAAAAATAGGAAAATACGTGAACCGAACTGCTGAGATGGAGAGCACATGGAAGGAAAGGACCGGAATGCTTTTGGGGTGGGTAATGTTGACTCTGAGACCACATTTAAGTTTCGAACAGAGTGACTGACTAAGAGATAGTGGGTATCAAAGGGCTAGAAGTTATAATGACAACTGCCTGCGCTGAAGACAATATGATACACGAACTACGTGCAAACAAAAGCTTACACTTACCGGTTTGAACGACGACATTCCACATTCCTGGCTTGAGATTTGTGCTGTTGAGCTTCTGTAAGTTCAATGAAGCGAATTGCATTCCACGAATGGAATCATATGGACGAAGCCTCTGAGTGGCGACTGCTTTCTGATCAGGACCACGCCAGGTGAATCGTACACCAGGACTGGTTTTTGTTTCATTGACGGTAGTCCCCAAGCCGGCAACGCGACTCCAACGCAACGCCACAGTGGGTGATGACTTCTTCAAAAAAGAAGTATGAGCGTTCGAGGGCTTCAAAAAAGGAACGCCGAAGACTCACTAAATCAGCATAGGCGGTGATTCCGCGGAAAAACTCCTCCTTATGATCAATATCCATTCCTGCCATGATCACCTAAATAGGTTGTAAAAGATATGCGAAGGAAAACTTTGAAGCCACTTTACCTCCAACTTGAATCCATTTGTAATTGCGGGTGAAACTATGTTCGACACCATCTTCCGCTCAACCAGAAGTTGTAATGGGGTGGCAGATGAACGGGACTAAAATTAGCAAATATTGTTCGTTAAGAATAACCTCTGCACTCGCTGGATGGAAATTTAACAGGATCCTATCCATAGGCAGTCAAAACAAGATTTCAGAAAAAGTTTCGCCATTAACTTAGCATTCCTATAAAAGCGAAACACTGCTCCAGAAAAGAAGGAGGATCCGCAGGAGTTGATTACGCCACAAGTATTTTTGATTCCAGAGTGATTCTTCCAATTAAAAAAAGACACCAGTTGTTACGCCGCAAATTAAATAGGACGTCGTATAAAAAGAATTACCTGCATCGTGAAGATCATTTGATGTGGAGCAGAAGAGTGCATTTTCACAACATCGATCCTAGATAGGGAAATGAAATCTGATTCATCTGAGTGCATAGAAAGAAGCGACTCAGCCATCAGCGAAAAAGGCACAGCTTAAAACGTTCATAGGTGGGTTATCAGCAAAATATGTAGTAGCTTCAACAAAAAACATACAGTATCCGTCAATGTCAGCCTTGTAGTGATTCACAAAGGTAACGTTGAACATCACATCGTTTGTGTTGACGTGAGGTCTAAGCAAAAACTTAATATCAGTTAAAGTTTTATCAGTTAATGTCGTAAAAACTTAATATCAATATCAGAAGTTTTGAAGAAAAAGAGCACTCACCTATCCCGCATTGCTTGTTCTTCAGCAAGAGTAATAGCATCAATGTCCACTAGACTCTCAAATTTCCTTGCAAAGTAGAACGGTTTCGCCACTGCATTCTGAGAAGTGGCTATTTACTATTTTAGAAGTTTTAAAAAACAGAAATGCATACCTTCACGGCAAATTTGTGAGTGTGTTCCTTTGTAAATACTAACGGAGAACATCCACACCAGTCGACCACCTTTTTCAGACTCTCGCATCTACAGCCTTAAGAATGCGAAATGATATCCTTAGGCAGAGCTTTGATGTAAATGTGCAAAGAAATCAGGACAAAACATGAAATAACCAGGGCGAGGGATGTGGGTTACTAGGACAGAAAACGACTTTTTCGTTCTTTATAGCGCGATACTACTTCGCTGCCAGGTCCACTCATGCTCAGGGGTGGATCTTGGTTCCTGTAGCGGAAGTTTCACTTCTACACTAGTGATTCAACAGAAGAAAAAAGTCGCACCTTGTTTCCGGTTCCAGTTCGTGAGTCGTAAATTACTGCCAATGATGCTTTCACAAAAGCGAGAGTTGTACGACAGCTAAAATAGTCATGAAAAGAGAAGTGTTGAGCAGCAAGTCTGACAAAAATTGAAAATTATGATTTTGAACAGGCGGTGCAACCTAACGCACTTATTCGTAGAAAACGTGTGCCACACTAAAAAACAACTTCTCGGGCAATTCAAGCGTGCAAAAATCTTCCAGTGTACCGGTCTATGTTACTTCACATCAGAGCCCAACCATCAGCCCAGTACCATCCCCATCAACAAATATCGAACGATTTTTTTGAGGCAAAACTGAAATGCATCTGCTCTTTAATCTTGCATCTATTATGCCTGTCTTGGATGGCAGAACTTAAGAGTCAATGAAACAGCTATGCGACTGCCGCTGCATGATCAGGGTGGGGGAAACCTTATAAAAATTGCTACCAGCAAGTGTGGCGCTTAAGAAGACCTTGCGATCCGCGATTTTCGCATCCCATCACAAGTGCTGCACAACCCTCGCTGACATAAAGCCGCACCATTATGCGATTGTGCGACAGCAAAATGGTTGGCGAAATAATTAGTATATGCAAGCGCACTGCGATTCTGATACTGGCAGCGCACAAATTCACACGAAGAGAATGCGAGTAGCAGCGACGATCTAAAGATGAAGTACTTATCAATGAAAATTGCCACGGACAAATGCATTACTGCCAGCCCTTCTGCGCGCCGTGTGCAACGAATTTGCTCGACCATGAACTAAAGCCCTCCCAAGAGCTTTACGTGAAGGACATCCTGCATGTGCACTCATTTCAGAACAAGGTACTGTCAGAACAACTTGCGAAAACCGAAAAATAGCGAAAAATGCAGAATTTTCACCCTGAAAATGGAGATCGCACCACAGATGACGACGGCTCTAATATAGCATCAACACAAATTGATGGGTTCCAAATAATTTGGTGAAGGTCACATAAATGAGGCGACTCTCGAACTCTACCTTCTATAATCCCATTCCTGCATCAGCACGCAAACTTAGTTACTGCCTTCGTAAGTGCCCCCGAGCCAGCGCCTGGGGTTCGTGTTTAGATAAAAGAGGTGCCACCGCGCCCGTCCCTGTTGTGCTGCGGCCTCGGCAGTGGGATTATCTTCAAGGCTGGTTAGCAACTTTGTGTGCGCCCTTCCCCTTTTTTCGCACATCAGTCGGATCGGTTCATATGTACTGGGTCAGCATTCAGCCTTCCCCCTAACCCATAAATTAAACTTCAATTTTTAGTCAATCGATCTCGTACCATCCCGGGTCCTTTTTTTTAACCGCACTTCTCACTGTCATGATTGACCTGTAAATAAATAAATAAATAAATAAATAAACTTACCGTGTGGAAGAAGCTCTCTACTGGCAAGATGATGGTAGAGAACAAAGTCCGTAACTTAGCAGGTAACTCCTCGTCAGATATTGAATATTCTGCAAAGTCTCTGTGAAGAACTATCCAGTCCGAACCACCATCCACGCGAAGATTACGCGGAAATTCGCCCCTAAATCACAATAAAGTTAGCATGTTTGGAGGGGGAGGTGGGGGGGGGGGGGAGTGGAGGAGGACATACTCAGTATGTAATCAATTAGTTGCTTACTCCAGCAGTATACGACACTGTGTTTACGGATTTGTTGAAAAATAAAGGCAACAAATACCTTTTGCCGATTCTCCACATACGGTTCTCGCATTCTACGAAAACGAAGTCAAATCCTTGCTTTTGAATAAATCGCCCAGTATTGTAGCCGTGACTGCTCATATAAGACATTCCAGGATTTCTGTAACACGAAAGAATTGCATAGCGGATCTGAAGACGAATACATGAAATATTTCGCTGCCAATGTCGCAGCCTCTTACTTTCAATGGAATGAAGGGAGCACCTCTGGAAACCTTCTGACAATCAAGATTTAGTGCAGTTTCGCATGGAATAGCGGCCACACCGTCTCTGAGACCTTAGACAAGTCATATCAAAGTTGGTCTTGGATCGGTCAAACAAGAGAACCAAGGTGTCGCGAGAGTATGTTGCTCACCTTTTGCAGAAAGGTGGATTTTCACTCAGACCACTAAGAGGAGTAGCGTGGAGAATGCAAAGAATTGATCCCTTTTAACGCAACAAGTTCGAGCGTGTGAGAGTTCAAAGTCTAACGCTTGACGGAATCACTCCACATTCGCAGTGGAGGGAAGCGTTTGCTCAATGTGGCAGCCGCCCACGTTAAGGCGCTAAGTGCCATACTCTAGGTGAGCGCTTTTAAACAGTACTTCCATCGAGCTTCCCTTTCGATTTTTTCCTACGTGATCGTACCGTATGCACCCTCTTATATCTTCGAATGAGACTTCTGCAATAGTCAGAGACTGACGAGTTTCCCCACAGATGCAGCTGCATAGCAGAATTTTGAAGTCATCACCTAGGTCATTCGTCGTGTTGGGAAGAATTTTGAAAAAAACATAGACAGGATCTTTGAAGAGGGCCACTCGACCAGAAGCAGTTCAAGCGTTTCCAAGAATGGCTGGGTTCGGTCAAGTCAACCGTTGGGAGATCACAATGACTGGTTACGAATGGCTCACCCACACTGACGTGAGACCGAAGACGATCGAATCGCACGTGGATCAGAGAACGTAGTTGACGGGTTTTATTCGTTTGCCGTGCATTTGCTCTTCTTATTCACTGAGGGCCGAGCTTGAGGTTCTCGAAGCATTCTTTGATACTCACTTGAAACTCTGCATACCCATGGAACTGCACATGGTAAACACCTAAGACACCGCCGTTATTGAGTTTCAGCATGGAGCCTAAGATAAGGAAACTGGCTTTTTTTTTGGCAAGAATGCCCAGAATATGGTCATGGTGATACCCTGACGAAAGGATGAACGGAGTTGTGAAGTGTAAAGTGGTGCCATTACTACGGTCCAATGGCCGAATCTTCCATTGGATCTCGTTCAAGCCAACCCAGCCTCTTATCCTTTTGGGATACTATTTGGTACTAGAATTGTCCGAGAATTTGAGAACACTGGCGTCTACAAAAGCCGGCCTCCGCAAGCCATTGTACAGTCCATACCAATTCAAATGCCACCACAATTCTGAATGGAAGTAGAAGATGTAGCGCATCCCAAACGGGAGAGGCAAAGGCCAACACTTCATTCTAACAATGCAAGCATGGATTGTTATAAAAATTCTCCGCGTCACAAATATGCTGCAATTACGGTAGGTTTCAATGAATTATTAGCTGTTTCCTTATCGCAATTGGCATTCGAGAATATATCAGGGGATACAGATCGGCGTATAAAAGAACATCAGAATGCCTTAACCGACAAGTCATTAGTCTTTTTTATTCATATTTTACTACGTTTTCCGGAAAATTCTGGAATTTATCGAGCAAAAGCTCATTTCCAGATGAAACTTTGTGCCTTGCTCTTCGTTGCCGTACTAGCCATCGGCTTTGACGCTGCTTGCGGTTCATTGCTTAGGGGACTCCTCAAGAGGAGGTAAGCATGAGTCAAAGCGGGAAGTAAGAATAATCATAATTCACCTAATGAAATGCACTGTAGCATCTCGAGAATGGAGCAGAATTTGAGCGAGGGTGGCGAGGAACAAGAAGGTCGCCCCTTCTACGATCTTGGTGGCTACAACGACTCTGACCGTGACGATGATGATGATAATGATGACGATGACGGATACGACACTTACCATCGCCATCAACACGATCACTATCACTACGATCCCTATAGAGACTACCGAAGCATAGAGTGAGAAGATTGTTATTGAAATCGCGGGATCTTCAAATTTTCTCGAAAATGGGAATATTGAGCATATTGTATTGAATAAAGTGTATTGCAGGATCCCAACCGAAGAGACTCCTGTCGCTTCACCCGCCATCTGGATAGATTTCGACGACGGCAATGATGTTGGTAACGATGAAGATGACGGTTACGATACATATCATCGCCATGATCATACTCATAATCATTATGGTCCCTACGATGTTTACAGCGGAAGGTATGGTAGGGGCTCTCGTTGTAGAGGATGTTAATAAACTTTCGTGAACTTTGAGATGAAAAGAGCTACACTTTGCTGGGTACAGACTGATATGAGGGCGGAAATGGAGTTTTGAAACGTGCAGAGCACGAGTGTCGGAAAGGATGTCCATTGCGGACGCGGCACAGCGCTGTCGGCACTTGCTGTCTAAAGCATCGCATCCGCTTCTCTACGCTCTCGTTGCAGACTAGCCTCATGACCCACACCCATCAACATAAAACAACTCCGATACCTAACAGTGGACGAGAGAAAATCTTAACACTGACGTTTGTCCATTTTTCTACTTCGCAGCAGTCTTGCATCTTACGATCTTGGTTTATTTTTTGAAAGTTAATAAATTGCGGTGCAAAGTAAGATCCCGTTAAAACCAGATGGAATAGTTATTAGAAACCTTGTGGATCCACATCAAGACCCAGTCGTGCGAGCTACAAACTGAATTTGAGACCGAATGATTGAGGGCATGCCTTGGGGTCAAATTGGTGTTGCTCTTGCGGCAGAAATTGAAGCACTCCTGTGAAGCGGCGGGCGTGAAACGATACCATACTGTATCGCGCCGCTGCATGTACACCCTCTCGCCGTCTGACTCTGGCCGTTTAGCAGACAGAGAGAGCGCGTTAACGTTGGAGAGGACAGCATCGATGAGAAACTAACGGAAATCAACGGGCAGGAGGGGATTTGATTTTTCGAGTTGGATCAATTTCTCCTTTTTCTCTTCTTTCGTGCACCAGTAACCATATTTAACTTAATTTTCAATGAACTAGCTTTTCATCGCGGAATCCGCCTTCAAAGATGGTCTCGAAACGACTCCCATCACAATCACCAGCCTTGGAGACCCCCTCCCCCACCCTTCCAATGCTGTTTCTGTAATAGATGATTCTGAGACCGGGGGATGTCCAATTCAGCCCTGAATTCCCTTGGAAACTGCTGGTGGTGCAGCTGGTCGAGTTGAGAAGAGAAGGAGAAGTGGTGGTGGTGGTGTGGGGGGGGGGCTTTGAAATAGTATGAAGTATTGACTACGGGATTCCATTATGAGGCATAATAAAGCAAAGAAGAGAAATCCAATGAAAAGAAAAGAAATGTTTTCGAGAAGACTCCGAACCATTACAGCAAGAAATGTCTCAATCTGATATTTCCGTTCTCAAACATACAGGCCATTGCAGATGTATATATCAATCCCAGTTAATCCTATAAAAAGAAGAAACTCACGCGCGAAGCTGCGTTTCAAACTCATTGAGAGTCATGACGGGAAAATCACTTTCTGATAGATTGATGAGGTAGTCCCAATCCGAGAGCGAGGGTATGGCAATGGACCGACGGATGGTATCTAGACACATGATTCATTTATACTGAAACTAAACTTTAAAAGCCTTGACTTGTACCTTGCACCATGGTCAGTAAAGAAGCACCACCCCAAATAGTGCTATGAGCATCTGGAGCCACAAATACATTCGACAACTTTGCAGCAACAGCTTTCATTTCTGGAAATAGACAGGCTTTTTGAGAGGTTCACTAAAATTTTCCAAACCGCATTGATTTTGACCAGACCTGTGAGCATGTAAAGCTGACGCTTGTCGACGTGGATATAGTAGTAATGAAAAGGAGAATACAGCGCTTTGAGAAGTCTCTTGACCTACAATTTATCACATGAAAAACAAAGCTCCGGAGAAAGGGGATGATTAAAACGAACCTGACGTTCATTTCTACCGTTCAGCTGCAATAAGAACAATATACGAGGTCTCTTCGAACCGATATCGGAACTTGTTTCAAAAATCGCCTTGGGCATTAGATGAGCTCCTAAAATATCGTCAAAAGTAGGAACAATCAGTTTACGTCAAGGCTTCAAGAACAAAAAAAGGGGAAGGCAGATATGCACGCCTTTTCCTCCTGCAAATGCAACTACAACAGCGATTATAGACCCTTCAAAATGCTACTATCTACAATAAGATTACCATTCTTTAGTCTAGTGAGCTTTCCAATATTTAGGCTAAGTCCGAACAATCAAAGCGCTAAAAAAGGACCCACAGGGGAAACGAGGGCATTCCTAAAACACGCAAAGATAAGATCATGGAACATTGTCTCAGAAACCGCAATTTTGATCAACTAGAGAATGTAATGGATCACAAAGCAAATTAAACTCACTTTTCAAACCCGTGTGGAAGACCTCAAGAGCATTGAATCCTCCGCAAGCTTGAGAATTATTTCCGCTACATTTGTACTCGGTGCATCTCTCTTGGCTGATCGGCTTACTTGATATTGAGTCTCCACAGAAGCATTCCCGACCGAATTCCAACCCTGAAAACCCGAGGAATAAGAAGAACAGTCACCAAACTGTGGATTGCTCGATCAGCACACGATCTCATTTCTATAGGCCAAACGCGATTCTACCACGGCACGAACCCCTGCTGGCACTGCACGGACTAAAGCCTAGGAATGAGGACAGCACATAAGAAAAAAGGGTACAGAGATCCTATCACAGCATCGGGTGAATCCAAAATAAGGTGAATCTGCATCAACGAACACATTAGGATCAAGTCGCTACGGCAGAACAAATGCGTAGATGCGAGGAACGCTGAGAGATAACATGGAAGACGGTAATTCAAGTTTCCTTACCGTAATAAACAAAACCGGCCCTGTAGCAAAACGACCGGCACTTCTCCGCGGAATTATCACTCTTGAACTCGTATGAGAATCCATTCAGTGTTCGGTTATTCTTGTGGTCCTCAAAACATCCAACCCGCTTATTAATCAGCAAAGAGTCTGGAAATTAAAAACTTAAGGACAAATCTAAAAGGAAAATAACTATCAAG
>KZ345476.1:71362-85465 GCA_002352805.1 Teladorsagia circumcincta
TGCAATTTATTGTGCTTCGAATGTGGGTGGAAGTGACTCTTTTTTTTGCCCCCCCCCCCTGTATAGTGCTCCCAGCCTTAAGAGTTTCATCGGGAAATGAAAAGAAGGCGGAGTCGGTGAATCAGGCGCTTTGCATAGCGCAGACGAATAGTCATAAAACCGTAGAAAATCGTTCAGAGTGGAGAAGGAGATCGGTCGCCAGGAATCGTAACGAAGAGGAATGAACAAAAGTATTCTTCTGTGTACGGTTTGTATCTGTGTACCATTATCCGACAAACTAATCACGGTTGCTTAAGGAAGGCAGGTCTCCGAAACATGGTGAGAGATGTAGACATTCCGTCTACAAACCTCAAATAACGATTGGTTCGAAAGCGTTTTAGTAGTATAGTCTTTGGCTGCGTAGTATGTCCATTCGATAAGAAGGAGGATTGCATGATATCCGTTGTTGTGGAGTCCTAATTGCAAGATCAATGGGAGGGAGGAGTACGTTGCGGTCACTACAGAGCAGGCGCTCTTTGCGGCTGTGTGTGGCTTTTGATCTGCATGATGGATCCCGCGGGGTCCGCTATCGGGTGGGGTCAGGGGCAGTAACCGATAGGAAATGGTTGCTGATAAGGGTCAGCGTCAGCGACGCGCCTAGCCTCTAGCGGCCTTTTGAGGTGTTTTGATCTCCATAATCGACTCTCAAAAGGGTCCTCAAGCGAGTGATCTCGGGGCTTTACTTATTCAAGCCGCGGTGTCAGCTTGGGGTGGGAGGTGGAGCTCATTGGTCAACTTTTTTAAAGGTTCGTTGTCTTCTTTCTATCCCATGACGTCGCTCTAGTAGTTCACGGCTGCTGATGATTCTTATAGATTGTAATAGTACAGGGTGGCTGAAAAGTATAGGACGCGACTTTGACCGCATGCTGGCACCTGGCCATAGAATATTTTCAGAGTATTTCGAAACTATTCGAAAGCTTTGAAATTATGTAAGAAGCAACATAAGTTCTTTGGTCCGAAGTTTATCTGAACCCTCGCCATGAAGGTTTTTCTGCATCGACCCATTTCCGAAAGGCTGCCCAATGACGGTCTCTGAAATTGCAAATATGTTAGGTGCTCACAAGGTTCAAGCACACGTCTCCGGGATTGAAAAAAAGTGGTAGTCCGAGAACTGTGTACTCTCAGAGGATGGATGCAATCATTCAGAAGAGGATGGCTCACAATGGTGAAGTCAGCGTGAGTCACATCGCTTTTGATCTCAGGATCTGTTATCACGGTTCCCAGAAAATCTTGAGAAGCAATCATTATTTGAAAGGGTTATCAACTCTTTCTATGCTGGTTTCTATTGGACTCAATTGATTGAATGCAAAAAGTTTCTGCACGAGCTCGAGGTGCGCCGCATCACTCTTACGGATTGGGTTAATGAGGAAATTTGCGAACAAAACTTTTTTTGCGACAGCCAAAGTCGGACGCAGTTGTTGTCAAAAAGTGAGAGCAAGTCTCCGAGATTGCGTTTAGCTCACAACAGACTTCCTCTCAAAGGTGTGATAGTTTGTGACGGAGTAACATCCGAAAGTGCAGCTCCATTGCAGATCATTTTCCATAAATGTTAAAAACTAACTCGGAGGCCTTGCAAAAGACTTTACTGAGGTACGGTATGCTGTTCTGGAATTACGGGCATTTTGCTAAACGATCGTTCGCTCTTCAATGAACCTGAACTCTCTAAAACGCGTCCAAATCCACCAAGGCTATCCTGAGCGCTCACTCCCCGGGCCACTGGAGCAGGGAAATGTGACCTTCTTCTTCACAAGCCCTTAACCCGATGAACTCCTCCATGTGAGGATGTTGTAGAGGAGGAACTCATAAGGCTTTACCAGCTCGGTGGGTGCTCTGAAGTTAGCGCTCCAGAAGAGTTGGGACGACAACGCCGTTGGCTACCTGCGGCGCAGTGCTGGTTTTGTCGTTGGACGCCAGAAGGCCTTTCTCAAAACAGAGTGGTAAAATTCAAAGCACCTTCTGCATAAGTAGTCGAATACCTTAACCCTATCTTTGTGTGAAGTCGGTTTTCTGATAGTCTCTTTCTTGGCTATTACACACAGAAACATGACGTCCTATACTTTCCAGCCACCCTGTATTTGGACGAGTAGTTTCGTGAAAGGCTTTAATCTTTCCAGGCTCTGGGCTCTGGTGAGGGCAAGAGCGCCGAAACGTAAGCCAAATAAACGTGACTATCAGCCTTGGTTGAAGCTTATTCACTACGCTGACATATTCGCCAAGATTATTGAGAGTCGCACATGGGTACCCTTATACTTGAAGATAATCATGTGCTATCCAGGCAGGCAGTTATTATGTGGATCCAACTTGGAGAGTCAAATATTCTAGAAACTCACCCTATCGAACTCTGATTTGAATCCTTCCATGGTTTCTAGCATTTTCCACTCCACTGTCCAGTCCTTATGAGATGATTGCATAAATGTCCTTAAAGACAAAAGTCGCGATAAAAGTCATTTGCATGAAAGAGAAAGATGGGTACTGGAGAGGGTAGAGGAGAGTCCAAGACCATATGTTTGCTTCCGTGGCAGGAAGCGCCCTCTCAGAACCGTTGAAATTTCACTAATTTCAGATATCGCTTTCGCGTATGGAGATTTTTCTGCGCAGTACGAGATATTACTATAGCAATAACATATGGAGTAACTACTGGTGGTATGATTTTGAAAGTCGACTTATTGAAACGGCCACCGAAGCGTCAATACGTGGTCAACTCGCCCAATATGGAAATCAATGGAGGAGAATGCGGTACCGTTCTAGAACTTCTGGAGAATCGCTCACCAGAAAAGCTAGACCTAGACGGATTAATAGGGCCTAGGATTATGGTCACCGTCGCGTTGATCTATTTGAGAGCCAGTTGCGATACAACCCCTTCCTAACACTTATTACGGATTAATAGGGCCTAGGATTATGGTCACCGTCGCGTTGATCTATTTGAGAGCCAGTTGCGATACAACCCCTTCCTAACACTTATTACGTACTATACATTCATTATTAGGTTGTCTCAAAAGTTCGTGCGTATTTTGAACTTCTTTTTGAGCCTGCTCTATTCCAAGCACATTCACTACCTATCGTCACTATATACACCACCCCTATCAGTGACTTGTTACCAACATCCAACCAGGACTGGCTGCTCAAATCCTAAAACGCTGGCAGTTACGAGCTGAAAAAGGCAGTGACGACGATTTTGAGGTGCTTGTGGGAATCGCATTTTTTGTCCGCAAGAAGGCGGCTGAGCAAAAACGACAGGTGACCTTCGAAAGAGGCTGACTACCGCTGCACGATGGATGTGGTAGGACTTTTCAGCTGAGCTTTGATTTTTAAAATCACTTCGTTTTTGGAACGTGTGGTCTCGGGTGTCGTGTAGCGGTCACACTTTTTTAAGTTTTGAGCACAACTGTTGGAGTTTCATCGCGAGTTTCTGCCGTTGATCTCCCTACACATGACTGAATTCATAGCTATAATGAGGGAGATGTCTCTAGCGGTTTACTCGAGATCGCTTCAAAACAGGTGAATCACGACCTTGTGGTGAATTTATTCACTTATCACCCTCTTCCGTTCGATTCAGCTGCTAGAGATTTGCGGTGTGGTTGTCATGTAACCTGTGCTTCTCAACTGTTGAAGTGGCTGTGGTTAACCAGCGCGTACGGATGTTGTAGAAAACAAATTATAGACGGCACTCTTGTCATCAGTGGTCAATTCATGGGGGAATCTTTAGCAAAACTTCTACCCTTTCACGAAGGAGCGAGAACCTCCATGAACTGTGCATCTGAAACAACAGGGTGTAGCGGTCACATAGCAGGTCACCTCATGTGGATTAGTTCCCACGAGGAAGCGCACGCTCTCAATATCTGACACCAATGGCCTCCCTGAAGGAGAGTTTTTCTAGCGGCTGTAATCTCCTAAGCAAAGGGGATCCATCCATTCTGATACCTCATGGCTGGCAAGCACAAGAAGGTGTATCGCAGTGCAGATGTCGCCTCCGGCTTCTATCGCTTTGTGGCTCAGTAGAGCTGCTTGAGTCAGAGCGACAGAAACATGGCTCTTCTCTTTTCTCACTTCAAACTTGAAGAAGGCGACTATGGAGGAAATGATTAGGTTATAAGTTACTGCAAGTTGTGCCCTCTCTAAAGCCTACGTGAACATTATTAGAATTTGCTCAAGTAGCTTATGGCATGAGATCTAAAAAATACGCACGAACTTTCGAGACAACCTAATATTTGTGCGTGTGCGTACTGCTTCAAACGGCTACTACGAAGGCGTGAGCGGAATTGTGCGCGGTAGCGTCGCGTTTGCATTGGCGTGCACGATTTCCCCTCAGCCATGCCAATGCGGATAGACCGACAGGGACCACTAATTTTCAGATAAACGTAATTTCCTTCAGTATTGATATTTTCCGAAATGTTAGGCAGATGTAAAATCAGCTGGACTGCCAATTTAGGAAAACTACTGGATTCTGCAATATCTTCAAGGCTGTGTTAGTTACGCAGTGAAAAATTTGGAATTCACAGAAATGCGCACTTCTTCGTTTGAGAAGTCGTAATTTCTTCAGTGGAGAAATGTGAGGAATGGTAAGAAAATTTGAAAACTACAGATTGTTTTCTTTCAAGTGCCCGAAGTTTCCTAAATGCTCATTTCTTCAAAGAATCGCCTCGTTGGACCGTTTTTTGTACACACGCGGTTTTTTGGCTCTAAATTACTATAACTTTTTTGGGATTCAACTTTCTGCTATTCATTATCACCTGGGGAAAATTGGAAGGTTAGGGCTTTCTAAGAAACACTTGAACTCATTTCAAAACTGATGGACAGTAAGTTGCCCCGTTGTCAATCTAGGAGAGTTGCGGACGATTTCTGGCAAAGCACAGGTTTTTTGATCATATTCATCATTTTGCAAATTTCCACCTCCGGGGCAAAACAGGGTTTGCAATTTGCAAAGAATATTTGAACTAATCTCAAAACTAATGGAAAAATCGCCCCGTTAGACCAAATTTTCATGAATTTTCAGAGCTACTCCTTGCAAAGGCGAGTTTTCGACACACTTACAGCTCTCAAAACTATGGGTAATGGGGAACTGTGGGGAGCAATGATCAGCATGACAAGACAGAGGTTTTGCGCATTGTAATGGACCGGGTTGGTTTCCCGTCAATCACCGAGGCCTCTCCTTCCTGTGTTCCGTCTTCAGTGCACTCCATTCCACTTGGGACACTAAAATCTCGTGAAAGAGATGCGTATGCACAGAGGGGATGTTTCATACACGGTATAAAGGCGTCCGTTATGACATGACGTTGAAACAAGATTTCATACATTACCGTACTAGATGTTAGTGATTATTGGCTTCCCCTCTCTCCGCCTGATCCTTCTCATATTCCTCTTCACTACCCTACAGCTGCTACTGCAGCACCATGTGGACGGACTGGAGTTTCTGTAAGCATTGGGGTGACAACACAATCACTCCATTGCAAAACATCAAGACCTCAATTCCTGCGAGCTAACCGATTTTGCGAGAGGTTTGTGTACCTAGTTTCTTGTGACATCACTTCATTTTGCGGACGGACAGACAGACATACAAAGCTACATACCAACTTAGAGGTCCATGAGATGAAAGGATATCAAATTCTTCCGAGATAGTTGCCAACAGACGAGTTTTTTTCCAAATTTCAGTTGTACGCCATTAAATTCCGGGGAAATCCTCCCCGGGAAAAATCACGATTCTTTTCAAGCCATAAATCACTGGCTTGAGACTCATTGTCCACGATAAGAGTGAAATGAAAAGAAGTTGCTCCCGTTTTGGTAAACAATTCGCAGAAATCCAGGGACTGGTACGCAGTTGAATTACCACAGGACATCTGTCACAAATTCTGGCGGCGGGGCATTCCGCTTGCTTTCCTGTATCCCAGCATTAGGAACTCTTTTTGATCTTTTAACTTACTGTGCCAATGTTCTACACTTTGACTGCATCATATCCTAGTGATCGTTTTGTCCCTACTCTCCAAAATCTAACGCTCTGACCGCATTCTTTCATTGCGTCGCCTGATACGTAGCCGCCCCAAGGCGCACTTCTTTCCATGCGCCTTTGGCTCCGCCCGACTTACATTCGAATGTCCCTGCACTGTCTTTTCGTGAGTTTGTTTCTCTTCGGAAACCAAATCTTCGTGCTGTGTGTTGTCCTCAGTAGTAACAACTGACACAGTCATTTTGGGAAAGAATTAAGAATTTTCCAGGGAAGATTCTTCTAAACTCTGCCCAAGTGGTCACTTCCACTAACGAGGTCCAGCCTGAATACATCGGCTTTCCTGTGGAGCAATGCTCGCGTATATAAACAACTAACGGTGGACTCTGCAGAAGATTCTGCAGCTCTGATTGCCCCATGAACTCTTTGTCATTGAGTTGGAGAAGCACTTGACAGTTGTGCCCCTCACCTACTTACTGCGACCTTGACAACTGCGGATGCAGACCTCCTTTCCGTCGGCCAAATACGGTCCCTGGTTGGACTTTGTCCAACGAAAAGTTGACCATGCCTGAGATGCTGGTTATAAAGCTCAATTCCGCAAATGCCATGCGAATACAAAATCAAGTTGTGCGCAATCAGAGTAGTCCAAGCTCCTATCTCCTATGATGACAAAATTTTGCATTTTAAAGGAGGAATTCACGCAGAAAAGGCAACCCATTTCAAATTGACTCAGCGGTGATGAGTTTTCACTAATGAAGGAAGAACCCTGGGAAATGGCCCAGAACATGAGAAACGGAACCCCTCCCTCTCCCGCTGATCTCGGCATTGATGCGACTTCTACCGCTGTGCCCTCTTCAACATAACGCTCTCTCTGCTATCTAATCATTTCCTGCAGATAAATATGCGGCGAGTGATTCGATAGACTGTGGGCGTGCAGTGGCCCGCCGCGCCAAGATTGGCCATAATAGTTCAACGAGGTCAACTCCTTCGGTGCCAATTGCGCTTCAGTCCGCACCCTCAGGAGGTCCGCGGGTCCCTCAACCGGGTGAAGTACTCCTAATTCGACTTTAACTCTGATTGTGAATTTGTCCTTCGAGCTGGCTCATCCAGATTAGAGCTCAGTTGCGCCAGTGCCAAGAAGCGATGTCATAATCATCATTCAAGGTCATCGGTAGTCTTTGTAAAAGGAAGACCTTTTACTACGAACCAATACAGCATACGCAACCTAACGTGATCACCATAACTTTCTTGGCAGTTCCACAGTTAAAAGTTTCGAATTGCACATTTGTAACCAGCCTCAAAGGCCCTCGAATTACCGAGATCTCAGTTCAGATTTCCGTGGAAGTTCAAAACCCTCCCTGTTCAAACGCACCATTCGGCACCTCTAGTCAGATTCCAATGGAATCAATGCATTGCGAGTTTTGTTTTTAATCAGTACTTTATTTTATAGAACATATCGTACTATTATACTTAGACATATGTTAGAGGTGGGCAAAAATTTCGGTAACAAGTGCGCAGCTCATTAAATTTTTCACCCTTATCGCTGGGAGTTTTCGGTGTAAATGTTTTGTACTGATTTGGTTAACTGAAGGCTACCAATTCAGTTTTGCCATGTAAGGAGTTAATTATAGAATGGCTAAGGTTTCAACTCATCGGGAGCGATCATCTGTATTCACCGCCAAGGTGTTCGATTGTGTGGCATGGCAAAACGGCTGGGTGGCGATCATCTGTATTCACCGCCAAGGTGTTCGATTGTGTGGCATGGCGAAACGGCTGGGTGGCTTCAGAAAGTTCGTACCGACAACCATTGCAAGGTTCAAGGAGTTAGGAACTACTAGCGATCGACTTGGACGAGGAAGTAAAACTACTGTTACTACCAAGAGTAATATCGCAAAGGTACGCTGGAAGTTGCGCTGGAACTCGACGCGTTCAGTTCGCAATTCGTCCACAGAAATAGGGATCGAACAAGACTCTCAGCCGAATATCGTCAACAAACATTTTCATATGAAGGCCTATGAACGTAGTGAGGTCCATTTTCCGACCGACACGGCCAAGCTGAAAAGAAAGGAGCAGTACAAGAGACTGATGCCTCGATTCCGCAATCATTCATCATCATTTGACGATTCTTTTCGCTGATGAAATAGTTTGCAGTTGGGCCTATCTTGAATAAACAAATCGAAAGAACATACGAAACTACCAGACCAACATCAGACCTACAAAAGATCTCAAATCCAAAATCAGTGATGGTTTTCGCTGGCATCACATCGGAGAACAAGACATCTTGATGTTGGTTGCCCAATGTATAAACAGACAGGAGGGACTAGCTCAAACTCCTTCGGACCGAGTTGACGCATTAGCCAAGGTGGTTCAAGATTGGTGTCGACAAAATCTCCCGGATTGCATCTCATTCGTGGATTAGACGCCTAGTTCCCCCGACTTGACCCTCATGGATTACTCGGTATGGAGCATGCTGAAGATCTGAAGCATATACTACACAGCATGGAAATGTCGACGAGCTGAAGGAGTCGCTTCAGAAAGCCTGGGACAGCCTCCACAGGGTTTTTGAAGCGACTCCTTCAACTCGTCGACACCACGCAGACTATCGACACAACGCAGTAGATACATTTCCAACAAGGCTCCGCTCCCGTATTAACACAGAGGGCAGCCATTTTTAAGAGTGGAGCAAATTCTTCTTCGTAATCCTCCCATGATAAATATGTGCTACCCATTCGTGCCGTTGAGGCTTTATTGGTTTTCCATAACCGAATTATCTTGTTACCGTAATATTGCCCACCCTGTATATTATACAGAGTAGCCAAAAATTACAGCAACAAGAGCGTCACACGCTGTCATAAAATTCAGTCATCAGCAAATCTGGTTCAGATTACATGAAGCTGTTTTGATATTTCAACTTTCAATCCTTGATTTCGTCACATGACCCCTACTAATTCTGGAATGCATAATCCTTCAATTCCTCAGGAAACAATAATTGCATTGCTCCGACTAGCTGTTTGATTGTGTTTCATTGCAAGGCGATTAATCGTCTCCATAAAGCCTTCGTCGACCATCATTATGAAGTACAGTGGGTTATCCACCCGAATCGATAGACTCAAAGGTGAGAGGACTGCTTTTGAACCCCACGCAGTAGTTGAAGAGTCGTGTTCCCAATGATCGACGTTTCTATAGTGCTCTTTAGCCCTGTGGTCCCGAGCGGCAGAATTGGTTGACCCTCCAGCGGTCCACACCAATACAGCCGCGTGGGACCGTATGGGTCGCCGACGGCCCAAGGCAGTCAATTTCTGGACAATCTCCTTTTTGATAATTTTCCGAGTCTTCAAACAATGGTTGTCTTGAATATGTAGACTCGCATAATCTCGCCATTATTAACACGAAATTTCGAAAACGTGACTCTCACCTCATCACCTTCTATAGCGGTGAAAACAGAACACAAATTGATTTCGTCCGTGTCAGGCAACGCGATCAGGGGCTTGTAAGAGACGCAAAAACAGTACGCTATGAAATGGTCGCCACACAACACCGACTGCTGATTTGTACGCTAAAGATCGCTGCGCCGAAATCGAAACTAGCCGAAAGGTGTGGGCCAGTGAGAATCAAGTGGTGGCGACTGATGGAAAAGAAGCGGCCGTTGATTCCCGCATTCTTTTACCAGCGGTAACGACTGTCGACGAAACCTGAGCGGCGTCGAGGCGATAACCCGGGCTGCGCGGTCGGAGCTCGGCATGACCAAGTCCGGACGGCGAAAGGTTGACAAGCAAACATGGCTGTGGACGGACAATGTCTGAGGTAAAGTGCGTGGGAAGAAGAAGCAATACCTCGCATTTCTATTCGAAAAGACAGCTGATAATTGGCAGCGCTAACAAATAGCGAAGAAAGAGGCAAAGAAGGCCGTTGCTTCTGCCAAAGCAGCTCATTTTGCCGACCTCGACGAGAAACTCGAGTCGCGCGATGGCGAGCGGTACGTTTACCGACTCGCGAAGACCCGCTATCGCCAGACCGAGGATATAGAAAATTTTTTTCGGCATAAATGACGAAAATGATCACCTCTTGACGGACCGCAAGAAAACACTGAAGCGATGGCGTGACTACTTTGAAAACATCTCAGCAGTCGTAATTGCCCATCCCGCCATCTCTTGCGCTTCGCCAGTACACGGCCCCTTCGGAAGGTAACCATGAACGAAACCATTACGGCTATGAAGAGGATGAAATCGGGCAAAGCAACTGGTCCTGACGACTTAGCGGCGGACTCGTGGAAGTCAGAGTGCTGGGATCCAGCAGAGTGCTTGACGAAGTTCTTCAACCAGGTCGTTGCTGAGAAGAAGGTGCCTGAAAGCTGGCAACAGAGTACGACGATTCTTATCTGGAAGAAGGACAGTCTGGGTGCTGCGCTAGCTACCGTCCAATTCGCCTGCTCTCGCACATCATGAAAATCTTTGAGCGAATTTGAGAGGCGTATACGTGACATCGTAGAGCTGACCACCAACCAGTGTGGTTCTGTGGCTGGTTGCAGCACCATCGATGTCATACACGCAGCTCGCCTTCTGCTGGAAAAGCATCGCGAAAAACGAAGAGCGGTACATCTTGCCTTTCTAGACTTAGAGAAGGCTTTCGATCGAGTTCCGCGTGAAGTCATATGGTGTACCTTACGACAGCATGGCGTTCCCGAAGAGTTTATTGAGTGGGTACGCATCCTCTACTCAAGTCCGAAAGCCGAGTGCAAACGGCAGCGGGCACATCGACGGATTTTCCCATCTCCGTCGGAGTGCACTAAGGCTCTGTGTTATCCACACTACGATTTGTTGTCGTCATGGATGCCATTACAAAAGATCTTTGAAAGCCGGTTCCATGGACGCTTCTTTACGCTGACGACGAGTTGCTCGCCAGCGAAGATAAAAGCACGCTTTAGCAACAGGTGCAAACCTGGTCCGATCGTCTGGCTACGTTCGGGCTCAGATTAAACATCAAAAAGACTGAGTACTTGACTACCGATCCTAGTGAGCCAGGCTCCATCAAGATCAATGGTACCGAGCTCACACGGACAACAACATTCAAGTTACTTGGATCAGCAATTGCGTCTGACGGCAGCTTGGTCTTCGGAACGAATTCTCGCGTGAGTGCAGCGTGGTCGAAATAACGCTCGGTGACTGACGTTCTCTGCGATAAGAAAATGCCTGAACGTCTCGAATCCAAAATCTATAGAACCGTCATCCGGCCAGTCGCGATTTACGGTGCTGAGTGCTGGCGTGCCACCGAAGAAGTTGAAGCCCGTCTCAGTGTAATGGAGACCAAGATGCTGCGCTGAACAGCCGGAATAACACGATTCGTAATGACGTCATCAGGGAGCGATTCGGTGCAGCACCGATTGTCGATAAGATGCGCGAAGCCCGCCTCCGGTGGTATGGGCATGTTTTTCGCGCGAACGATGGCTCGACACGTTGCACGAAGACTCGAAAACAGTTAACATCCAGCCCGATGAAGCGTTCAATCGGGAAAAGTAAGGCAAATAACAAATAAGAAACAAACAAACAAGAACAAATAAGAATAAATAAGAAAAGCGGACCCCGCCCACAAGCGGGAAAGACGCTAAAAAATAGCAATAAGAAGAAGAAGACGAAGAAACAATGATTGATCAGACTCCTTCCGCAAACTCACACACAGGATGATCGGGAAACGGCTTACGAATAACGCAAAAAATTGTAGTGGGGCTACGACCGCATCCCGCAAAACACGTTTGATCTCATGCGCCAGACACGTTTGGAGCGCGCGGTCGTCAAAAAGTTAAATGGGTGCTCTTAGAAGCTTTGGACGACAAGACCTACCTAACCACGAGGGACGATAACATTTCCAGGAAGATTTCTTTTATGCATCAGCCATTCCAAGAGTCAATGGATTAAAGAGCTCTGCGAATGTCTAGCGTTGCCTCCACCAATCACTTCCGTCGCAGGAAAGTAGTACAAAGGTCAGTCCTACAAATACATTGCTTTTTATGACCAATTTTTTGTTAGTGTTATTTTTGCCCACCCTGTATAATCGGCTATGAATTTATGTGAGCGGTAATTCGGTATTACCTGGAATCGAATGGAGGGGCGACGGCAAGGGGTTACTCATCAATGGGCGTGCAGCGGCTGGAGCAGTGATGATCAATCTCAGAGCTGATCAAACTTGCGACGGGTCGCGCATGGGCGATCATTTACGAAGCAGACATGGGCTGAGCGTAGTCCTGAAGCGTTCCCCAAGGGGTAGGATTTTGTCAATATCCTGTTGAGCGGTAACGAGAGAATACAGATACCAGAAGAGGATAACGAAGAAGAGTTGGTCGAATGCGGATGGCGTGATGGCATGTGCTGACAGAATCGAGCATTTTCGTTGCTCAGTTCCATATCGCAGGGAACCGTTTGCGCGCGTTATAACGTGCGGGACCGCACTGTAAAGAATGCACGTTAACAAACCTTCCAGTTCTTTTTTGCCACGTGCCGTTCAGTGTAATCGTCGAATCGTTCATTGCATCCTCAGCCAAATCTGACATGGTTTGGTTCCACCACTGAAGATAAAGGATTGTTCGAATACTGAACTGGTAATTGTATAATCAAAGGTAGCCTCTATGCGGGAGTGGAGTTATAAATCAATCAGAGCCAACCAATATTTTGATGACGTTCCACGAATCCAACCCTTATTCAAAAGTGCAATGCTACTTGAATGCATGCCCAGCATATGTAATATTTTTTCAGTACCATCGGTGAACGAGTCACTTCGTTTCTGCGACTCAGACTTCTGTGACACTAGCTAGTCTACTAGAGCTGGATTAAGACTCCTACCCCTACAAGGATAGGGGTCTTGATGCAGCTGGCGGTATCCGATCTGGATGCAAACTAGACCGGACTCTGCATGCATGCCAAGGGTTCACTTCTGCCGTGCAGCAACGTGTACCAAGAAAAAAAAACACTCACCATATCCCTTCTAGCATACCAGAAGAAGTTCCGAAACCACGTACGCATAATGGGCAGCTCGTCGCATGTTTCATCTGAAAGATAAACTTTTCATTATCGAAGGAAGACCACTTCAGTGAACATGCAAAACCGGGACTGGATGATCGCCTTCGGGTATCAATACCGATAGCCACACCTACTTGTCTTCGGTAACTTATTGGTAGTACCACTATTCACCAGAAAGAGGGACATCAATGCAAGGACGAACAACATTTTGAATGTGCCGAACTTCACCACCCCTGCTTTTATTCATGCACAGTGGGCTGCGAATCGAAGTGAAATACATTTCATCATGTTCTCATCGAATTCGGGGAATCTGTTTAAACTTTTTTGTCATTTCATTCTCTGCGATCTCTTTTATCGACAGGCGATGAGTCCACGTAACCTGCACTTAGGAGAGCTCTGTTGTTTGGTGCCCATGACACAGTTTTGTGGTGTACAGCGAAGCAAATTTGTGATCGTATTGTTGTTGATGATTGGTGATTGTGCTGTTCATAGCAGCAGTAGTGGAAAATTTATTCGCAAATCAACGCAAGCTGGATGTTACCCAGTTTACATATTCATCAGATTGGTCCCCCGGCAACTGCCAATGCAGCACCATATGGGATGACCGAGAATGTGCTCAGTGAGTGTTTACATAGCCGACGGGGTGGAGCTACCCGAATCTGTTAGCGGTTTGTATATTCCAACCGACACACCAAGTAAGCGGTTTATACATATAACAGATAGGTCCCCCGGCAACCACCGGTACCATCCTCCCCTGCGTAAGCCTCACACCTTCCACTATCTCCCTTCCACTTGTGACACCAACACCTCGGAGGGAATACGTGTGCACAAAAAAGCGTTCTATATGGTAGAGGGCACTATGTTAGAACGCCATCTGATTGAACCTCGCCCCTGCGATCACCTGGCATTTCTCCTCCCTTTTCCACCCTCGTCTCCCTCCTCCACTACCCTCCAGCTGCCACTCCATCGTCGTGTGAAATGATCGAGAGGGTACTCAGTAGGTGTTTATATAGTCACCAAAGATGCCATCACAATCAAGGCTTGCGAAACATCGATAACTGATGTCCTGCGAGCTGGCTAATTCCGTGAGCGGCTTGTTTACCATGAGCTTCCTCA
>KZ345476.1:88728-99193 GCA_002352805.1 Teladorsagia circumcincta
AAACCGTAGCTTGGCACTCCCAATTCATAGCACGAATAAAAATAAGAGAGCACCAGGGTAATCATCAAAACCTCCCCAGCAGGATTGGCTTATAATCTCGAAAACTACATAGATCAAAATCACCATGTACGCTCGACCTGTGTCAGCTCTACGACAGAAAGCGGATAAAACGGAAACCATGTGGCAAAAATACCGATATGGACAACTAGCGTAGGGTCCTGCGAAGCGAGCTGCCATGCCCGCTAAGCGTTGTGACTGAAAGCAGTGAAGAGAAACTGCAGGTCTGGAATTCAGCATGAGGTTACGCATGCACACATCTTTAGGAAACTATCACGGAAAGTTCTCCGAAGGATATTGTCAAATCCAAGCCTTAGTTTCTCCACTAGTGAATAATGTCATCTAATCCATCAAACTAAACTTCTCGTTACTAAAGAAACCCGGTCTGAGAGGAACAAAACACTTATCGTCTTGGATGGAAATTTGCTCAACAGAGTCCAGCCTTGGCCCAGTCTTTCGTTGAATTTCTCTTCTCTGCTTTCGTTCACAACGCCTAACGAGCATGGCAGCTCGCTTCACAGGAGCCTACGCTAGTTGTCCACACCGGTATTTTTGCCAGACGGTTTCCTTTTTATCCGCTTTTTGTCGTCGAGCTGACACAGGTCGAGCGTACATGGTGATTTTAATCCATGTAGTCTTCGAGATTATTGTTCTCTTATTTTTGTTCCTGCTATGAATTGGGAGCGCCAAGCTACGGTTTTCCTTGAGCTCCCAAGAATGTTTTTGGTCCTCGTGATAGAGTCATCAGGCGCGTATAAAAACAAAGTCTGTGTTTCACTCGTGGAGGGGCGAGGGCAACGCAAAGCTCAAGTCTAATAGAGTCGCTATACACTGGATAAGTGCTACTGTCGTTGCTAGTTGGATCAAAAAAATTCTAGAGTAAGGAGGATTTTAAGGGGTGTCCTATGATTTTGCAACGGCTCAAAAAATGAAAAAACTTGTCTAAAAATCCGGAAAGCTCATCGGATAACCTGGTGACTTGCGAGCATAGGTTCTTCATAGCGGCGGTTTTGATTCTACAGGTTGCGATTTCCGACCTTCTCTTGAAGCCGAGATATTCCTATTTTTGGGGGGTGTCCTATGATTTTGCAACGCACTGTAGAAGTCTAGAGGAAGGTGCTTTCCTCTACAGAACAAGTGATGCGGACGTTTATGATAATTGTCCGTTTCCTTTTTTATATCGATACAACCCTTCTATTGTATAAACCGCTAACTTGGTGTGTCGGTTTGTATGTATGTATGTATGTATGTATGTATGTATGTATGTATGTATGTATGTATGTATGTATGTCCGTCTGTCCGTCCGCAGTGAGCGATAAGGAATTCATTGGGATGAACAAACCGCTAACGAAGTCGGGTAGCTCGCAGGACTTTGGCTACGAATGTTTTGCAATGGCATGATTGTGATTACTCCGCAACGGGTATATAAGCACCTACTGAGCACATTGTTGGTCTTTCCATATGGTGTTACTATGGCAGCTGGAGGGCAGTGGAGGAAGAAGGGATAAGGAAGGGGGGAGGGAGAGGAGGAAAAATAGTCCCCAATAGAGCTAATGTGCAATCAAGTATCGCGATGCTATTTTACCGTCATGTCCTCCATTACAGATTGATGGTGTCCTCTATTACATGAAACACCTTTTTGCGTAGCCTTCCGCCGTGCCCTATTCCACCTGCGGCACCTCCACGAGGTATCGGTGTTCAGGTGGAAGAGGGCACAGCGGAAAGCTTATGCCTACGCAGGGAAGGGAAGTCCGGCACTTGCCCAGGGACCAATATGGTGATGTATATAAGGCGTGTAAAGTAATTCTGACGTGCATCATTGAAGCCGTGTTGGAGGCTAGCGTATCCATGTCACACTTAGTTAGTTGCGGTGGGCCAGTCTGTTGTAAATTTCCGTTCTGTCCATTCTTATAGGAACCATAATATTAGGTTTGTTTTAATATTAGGTTGTACGTCGTTAAGGATTCTTCCTCGTGCATGCGTCATAAGAGTGCAGGAAAGACTCACTTGACAACTTCTTTACCTAACTCCTATCTTTAGAATGGCGGAAGGTCCTTCAATGTGATCGCAGATCGCACCGCAACACCTTCCGCCATTCCAACGATAGTGGGAATTTTACCCCGCAAATAGAGCAGAATTCAGGAGCACTCACTGCATAACTAATTATTACAAATGAAGTAAGAATAGTCGACAACTATGCCTAAATCAACAGTCTCAGCAGGGTCGAAGTGGAAGTGGCGTACAGGAGCGCACCTCTTGGCAGCCGTGGGAATTCGTTCACGATCACGATTTGCATCGTGAATCGAGTCAAATAGTCCTTGTGGCCTCAAAACGATCGCAAAAGTCGATTCACGATGCAAATCCTGATTGTGAACGAATTTCCGCGGCTGGCAAAAGGAGGTGCGCTCCTGCACGCCACGCCCACTTTGACCCTGCTGAGACTGTTGATCTAATAAAATCTTGAATCTCCCATAATTTTGGGACACCCCGTAGAGCCTCGTCCATTTTGAAACACCTGGTCCTAGGCCGTGGAGCGGACATACATAGTTGAAATTTGGACTTATTGTACGAGCTTTACTCACTGACTCCTATTAGTAAGTGGCTTACCCACCACCACAGTTCACTTCTCAGATTACTTTTGACCTAGTTTATTAGTGACCCTGTCTAGAAACTGACAATAAGCAGGAATTATGAATCTAAACTAACTAAATTACTCGAAAGCTAATACCGGAAAAATCTTACGAAGCCTTCTCTGACGTTTTCGCAGAACAGATCTATTAGGGCTTTTATAAGGATATGAGGATTCGGGGAGTCCCGCAGATTGTACGAGTTACCGTCGTTTGCTCTCCCACAGCATGAAGATATTTGAGCGAATTGTAGATGGTCGTATTCGTGACACAGCCCAGCTTACCGTCAACCAGTGTGGCTTTATGGCTGAGTGCGGCACCATTGATGCCATACACGCCGCTCGTCTTCTGCTTAAAAAGCACCGTGCAAAACGAAAGCCAGTCCATTTTGCCTTCCTAGATTTAGAAAAGGCTTTTGATCGCGCTCCGCGTGAAGTAATATGGTACGCCTTACGACAACATGGCGTCCCCGAAGAGCTTATCGAGTGGTTCGCATGCTCTACTCGAGCTCAAAGAGCCGACTGCAATCTCCAGCGGGCATTTCAACGGAATTTCCCATCTCTGTTGGTGTGTGAAGGCTCTGCGCTTTCTCCACTTTTTTTGTTGTCGTCATGGATTCGCGAGATCTTCAGAAGCCGGCTCCATGGACGCTTCTCTACGCTGACGACGTGATGCTTGCCTGTGAAGACAAAAACGTACTCGAGCAGCAAGTGCAGGCTTGGTTCGATTGCCTCGCGATGTTCGGACTCAGGTTGAGCGTCAAAAAGAGTGAATATCTGACACCGCATCGAGCTAATGCGACTCCATCAGAATTAACGGCACAGAGCTGACACGTACAACGACATTCGAGTATCTTGGATCAGCAATTGCGTCTGATGGCAGTATGGATAAAGTAAACTCACGCGTGAGTGCGGCCTGGTCCAAGTGGCGCTCTATGACGGGCGTTCTCTGTGGCAAGAAAATCCCAGAGCGCCTCAAATCGAAGATTTATAGAACAGTGATAAGACCAGTGACAATGTACGGTGCTGAGTGCTGGCCCACGACTAAGTATATAGAAGCCCGCGTCGGTGTAATGGAGTCGAAAATGCTACGCTGGACGGCTGGTGTCACGAGATTAGATCGCATCAGCAATGTTGCCATACGGGAACGCTCTGGTGTAGCTCCGATTGCGGATAAAATGCGCGAGGCACGACTCCGATGGTATGGCCACGTTCTTGGCTGAAGTGATGGTAGTGTTCGCAAGACTGGTTAGCGGACCACGCCATCAAGAGGGATAGACTCTCAAGAAGAAGAAGTAGAAGAAGACGCTCAAGAAGAAGAAGAAGAAGATAAGGATATGAGGTTTAATAGATTTCAATAGCATAATACTTACGATCCGGGATGGGCTACGGTTCCTGCTTCTGTGTGATCTGAGTCATTTGATTTTTTGGAGGGCTCAGACAATCACTTGCCTAGAATTTTTTCATCCAGTTTCAGCCATTTTAGTACTATTCTAGCGAATCTGGTGTCGGGTCATTGATGTCCAATATGGACCCGTTTCGGTCTAAACCATTAAACCGTGTAAGGTTGCGTTCATAGTCGGTGATTCAATTGCACAATTCAATCGCCAACTATGAACGCGTCTCAAGCGCAGCGCCAGTGCCATGCTACGATTTTGATCCTCTGGTTTTTCCTTTGAAATATAGTCACAATACATCAAAATCAGGTAAAAGCTTGCCTTTCAGTATACGGTCGGCAACTCAGCAACTTTCCGAAAATGGTGAAAGATTTTTTGACCGAATTGACATGAGCGGGCATTGTACCTGAAACTTAGAAATGATAACCCAGAGTCAGCCATTAAAAAGGAATTGCTTGGACAGCCGAAGTTTTTCAACTTTGGAAAATTAGTCGCTCCCTCTGATTTCTTGTCTTGATATGATGGGTGGATTGCCTTATTTCAGCATTTCGAGTGAATCTTAAACAACTGATGAAAGTTTTTATAGGGATTGTTACCGCTACGCTCAAAAGCGTATTGGCTTCAAAATTGATGTGATGAGCACACCGATTTTTTGAATACAGTAGGCGCTAAATGTGTTTATGTAAGGACTGAGGCCCACTGATGCGTCGTGACGAGACGCTATGTAAGTGACTCAAACATTCCAGCTTGTCACGCATTCCGAGCAACGCCCCTCACCCCTTCCTCACCCTTTGGAATGGCTACACTCCCCCTGGTTCCCTCGATTTTCGTAAGTGGGCAGTCCCCACGTACATGGATTTCGCGCTTACCGTATTCAAAAAATCGGCGTACCCATCCCATTTGTATTGCACCAATGGCCTGATCCCAGTACTTCAATACATCTGCAACAAGGTATCATAAAATTGTTACTGTTGTGCTCAATAGCGTATTAAATTCATGAAAGCACAGTGGCAAAAATATTAAGCTGGTCCATTAGTCTGGCAACAAATTACATAGGATGCTAGAAAATTTTTCTTAGATCCCCGAAAATACCTGCTTGTTGAGGAAGCATCCATTTTGCAATTCCAGCCAACCGACCAGCTAGCTCTCTATTTCGCTACTTGTTATAGCTGTTACACAGATTTCGCGAAAAAAAAAACTTTTTATGCTCTTAACTTTTACGAGTGCTGTTTAAAATCTTTCGCAGGTCATGCTACACAGAGGATCACCCAGAAGATGGGTGAAGGAACGCGCTCTCAATTCGCGGTGCATCGGTGCTTCACTTTGCTCAGCGCTGACTTTTTTATTTGAAGATGATGCACACTTCAACCACCCCCTGACTGGCAATCACGATGCTCTACCTGAAGCTGTTGGAAAGTTATGGATAGACTATCGACCATTTGCTATGGCAATGCTTATGCGACAAGGATACAGCAGTGAAGCATGCAAAGACTTGTGAAGATCCGGGAAAAATAGGGTTTCGATCCCACATGCCTTGAGCCCGAGTCAACTCCAAACACGATCTGATATTGTCATGTTCAAGCCGACTTGCTACGGTTTCTCCCATTGACCATCCATCGCATTGCACTTGATGAGGAGAGGCTACAGTGTGCTAACAAACAAACAAGCGACGATAGTCGGCTCAACCGCTTCGGGAGTTCTGACTGCTAAAGTTCAACATGGTCTAAGTCAGGCGTTTTCGGATTTTTGGTGAAAGGCGAATAGCAGTTGAACTCTGAAAGCCCCCACCTGCAGATATCGCAGCCAGTGAGGAGGTCGACCATCCACAGCTGGATGGCAACACTTTTGATACCAAAGAAATGCGAGACTAAGTTTGCTTTTTTACGACCCTTTTGAACCACCCATTGCTAAAAGAGTTCTTTTATATCAGCCTTAAAGGCAGCGATTACGACGTTTTCAAGAAGGCCTCAGAGGGGCCGTGTGGTGCTTAATGGTACGCTAGTGACGCAAAAAGCAGAGAAATCCGTCAAGAAGACGCAAAACGAAACCACCTTTTCTGGCAATTGATTTTCACCCATGAACGGGTAACAGCTCAGAAAGCTGGCGTATGAGCGAGTTCACTGCATTGTATTTGATGGCAGCATGCCAAACCATGCACCGATCGAGTTGCTTCAATTGTGCCGTTGCTAGCAATGCCGCTCGTCCAAAGAACCAACTAGACTAGTGGGCGGGTCGCTTCAGCCACCAGCGCACCTTTCGACGTGAAAGCGCTACACCTCGCTTCCTTGTTAGCCAAGTAACTGATTCGTGTGGTGAGTATGGTTCCCTGCTTATCGGCTGCCTTCAAAGTACAGAGCTCGTGCTACCAGATTCCTACCTAGGTTGCACTCGAGAACACCCTCTAGAGAGAAAATCTTATTGTAACCATGATGATGTCAAAACCGACATCCAATCTTTCTTCGATCAGCATTCAACGGAGTTCAACAAGAGGCCTCGAACAGCCTTTAATATATTGGCTGCAGGTTGTAGATATCGACGATGTGTACTATGCTGGATGAATGGAACAAAAAGACAATAGAAATATTAAAATCAAAACTCAGCCAGTTTGGTGCAAGACTTATGGACCAACCTAATAGTATGGGATTTATGCTATGTACATTACTAAATTAGTGAGATGCGCAATGTACGCAATTACGTCACAAGATGCTGGACAGGGTAAATAACGTCCGAAAAACTTCTCGACCATGGCTCTTTACTGTGCGAGAGTAGTGTCGAGAGAGAATGTACGTGCGGAGGCACAGACGGCTCGCAAGTGGCGAGAGTGAATGTCCGCGCGGGAGAGCGTGGAAGAACGGGCGTAACTCCTCCTTTTTTCGACGATTCCCACCCTGACCGTGGATGATAGGAACAACTTAGGCCGATGTCAGACTTTGCGAATCGAGCGATTTGCTAGCGTCCGCAGTCGTGTTGCGCCCAGCAAATCGAACCATTCGCTATACGAGACGCGTCCGAAGAAGCTAGCGAATTGCTAGTAGCAAAACCCTCGATTCGCAAGCTGTTGCATCACCGTGGTTGAAAGGGCGAGGGGAAAAGAAGGTTAAATCGAAAGTGAAGAAGTAGGCCGAGTTTGTGGAAAGGAAAAGATAATCGCCATAAGAATAGTGAGTATTGCGTACATAAGCGTCCAGAAACTGGGCACACCACTGAACCACTCTTATACCACGATCGAAAAAAAACAAGTAATTATTTAATAGGAGCAGTTTAGTTATTGTAATGAAGACAAAATGAATCGATTGTAATGAAGGCAAAATGAATCGATATTTCGAATGCCAAGAGGAGAGAACCGTGAGACATCGATCGACGACGTTCAGAGATCAAAGAGAATTAGTCTCGAGCCGATCAGGGAGCCAAATTGGTGAACCGCCATCCACCTAATCGTGTGTTCGATGAAAGACCCGATCATGTTATGGGTACGCGTAACATCTATGCGACAGCGTAATCCATTTCTCCAGATTCGCAACATCCGTAGTAGATATCGCCCCCTTCAGCTTGCACTCTTTATAACCTCATGAGGGAGTACAGGCCGTGGATCGCTTCGCAGACCAATTTCTTCCGTGTTAGAAAGACATTAATGGAATGCAGAAGTAAAGCTCCTTTTTTTCAGAGCGACTAGAGGAACGCCACAATTCGGAAAAACTCTGAAACCCCAAGAAGAAGAATTTGCATTTTCGGATCATAAAATCCCAGAGCCAGGCCTGACCTTTTTGTGTGTAGCAAAACTCCCAGCGAGCATTTGATGCTACAAATGCCAAGCAATGGATGTGTAACGCATTCTACATCTATTCGTGTTCGCTGTGAGATTGAGCAAGATGAAATATGCTGGGCTAGACGACTTTTAGATTGCCAGAAAAATTCTTCTGCATGTGCAAACTTTGGTGATCATTTTGATGTGTTTGTTGTATCGTAGAGGTTTTCAGGTGGAACTTCATTGAACGGCTCGACATTTAATCACATCCTCATCCTCAGAGACTGAAGGTACTTAACGTTCCAGAGATGCCTTCTAACCGTCAGACGCCTTCTCTACCAGGCATTCCTGACAAACCCTTATCAGGAAAATTTTCCACAACCTGGAGCACTTCATAAAAATGGTTCTTCGCATGTTATGGGTACCCATCAGGAGGCCCGTCGCGCGGCGAGATGGCAGAGGCGCAGGCGGACCAGTGGGCGAGTCGCAGCGCGCGCTGTATCGATTCAGCGTCAGGTTAAATATGTAGAGCCTACCATACGACGCTACCGCACATTACACGCTGCGACTCTTCCGCTGACCGAACTGCGTCTCCGCCATCTCGACGAGCCTCCTGTCGGGTACCGTGCTATAGTGGCTCGCGTGTGGAGCGCAAACCGGAGGATTTTTTTTTGAGAGGCTCTGGGAATGCCAAAAAATACAAAGAAGCAATGCCTTGTGGTTCAACCCCAGTGGAGACAATTTTTTGCGTCTTCCTGATTTCTACTTTCTCGAGTTCATGTGAGTCTAAACTCATTCACTGAACGAATACCTTGATGTAATGTTAATGTAAAGTAATGTGAAACTACTCAACTCTATTGCTATTGAGTATATTAAAAATGAAGAAGTTCCACCTCTTGAGAGAAGTCTTTTGTCCGTTTCTGGCCGCTCAAAAAATTACCATTAGTTCCATGCTCCATGTAGGTGCCTCTATGATATGCAAAGAACCGTTGCGAAAAATCATTCCACGTTTTGAACGACTTTCCGGTTAGGGAGAACAGCCAAAAGTTCTCAGTGAGAGAGCAGCGCCACTCTATATATGTATACCAGTTGCAGTTCGTATACAACACATACTAGTCGTGATAAACTAAACATTTTGAAAAAAAAAAGAAAAACACTTGTGAATTCAAAACCTGCACCAATTTTTGGCCAAAATGGTCTAAGGGGCCACGATCAGTAAAAGTTTGACAACGCGCCAAAAAAAATTACCTCACTACTGTACTCCCATTAGAATTCTTAAAGGGGATTTCACAATAAGGACGGAAGTCGTAGAACGGGTAACTTACCCCGTGAAGAGACAGGTGGACCTCCAAACGGCGCGGACCGACATGCGATTGCATCGAAGGATGTGCGCTGGCGATCTAGCATGGTCTTCCGCATGGCGCTACCGTGTCACATCGGCTGGAAACGCCCATTCTCCCCTCTCCTCTCGCTGTCTGAGCCCCTAGCCATTCAGCACAGAGAGCGTTAGCATTGAAGAGGGCAGCGCCGATGAGAATCGCATCGATGCAGAAACCAACTTACAAAGGAAAATTCTGGGTGCTTTTTCATGGCTTCTCCTTCTTTCGGGCATCACTGACCATCTCTGTCTTAATTTCCAATGGGCTGCCTTTTCATCGTGAAACCTCTTCTGAAGCAACTACCCCAGATCAGATTGGTGGTACAGCAACTGCCGACGTGAAATTATGGAGCCGAATTTACTAAAAATGAAAAAAGGGGCAAGGAAGCCGCCAAGTCCGAACGAGTTGTTCGAAGTTACGTACTCCATGACTCCACTAACCCGCATATACTTGATTAGCGCTACGTCGTAATCGAGATCGCGAAGCATAGAGCGCGCCCGAGGTATCTCTACATTAGCCACATGCGCGTCATTTGCAGGGTTTTCCGTCCATCGTTCCAAATCAATCTTTTGGGGTCGTCACTACTACCGCCACTAGCCTTGGGCGAGTCTCCCACTACGATCCCCATCCACGATCATCACCCTCACCACCATGGTTTCTCATAGTATCAGAATCCAACCATAAGACCGTTCGCACAGCCTGGCTGCACCGTTTGCCAACTTCTTTCCTTCCACAAATACGCCCCTCCCCTTTTCACCATCACCAACCCAAAATACGACCCTCTTGTTGAGACTGCGCATTGCACGGCTGATCTTAGTCACCTAGGAGCTGGTTGACGGTTGCAGGTCGGTGTTCACCGGGCAACGCATTAAGGCCACCTCAAGGCAAAGGGGAACGTCTCCGAAAGCCTAGACTGGCGCAGCGCCTATCCTCTCAAAGCAAGACAGATCCTCCACCTACTTCCCGTCTGGGAGCAGCCCTTCAACAACCTCGCCTAGGAAACGTCAGCCACTCGGGGCCTAGTAATTTGATAGACCCCCTGGCGCTTGTGAGGGTCTTCTATGTACATTACGCGTCCTGGTGGGGCGCACCTCTGACCGTGAGTGAGGTGAACCAGGGAGTTCGAGGAAGTGGGAACCTAATGCGCTGACAGACAACTATGACTGTATGTGGTATTACTCCAGTTTCCATCTGGCTGTTGTTGTCATACGTATAAGGGGCAGTGACGCAGCTATCGGCCACTAGTGTGTAGTATGAGCTG
>KZ345476.1:123246-141129 GCA_002352805.1 Teladorsagia circumcincta
GGTACAGTGAAGTAGTTAGTGGGTGTGTGTGTGTGTCGTGCGACGACGCCTCGATCGAGCGCGAAAACACTGGGAGGAACAAGCCGACGGGTTACTGTAGACCGTTTTTCAGGTATAAATACGTCAGCATTGGAGAAAAATTAGCAGAGAAAGAAGCGCTAGACATCAAGGTCATTTCACTGTCTCGGTTACAGTAACAAGAAAGGGATTCGGTGGGGGACCGAGCGACCAAGAAAAACATGGCCATCTCACCACCAACTTCCGTCGGTAACTGGATTTGGAGCGTCAAGACGTGGTACGGTTGGGAATGTTCTTCAAAAACATTTTAGCAGCATAAACAAGATAAAGCTGGTCATGGAACTTCAACCTGTGGCAAGTACTACCACAGCATTAGCGTAGGGCTAAATAAGGGATGCGCCTACTATGGAGCGTAGGCACGTAACCGACATTCACTCTGAAAGGTAAGGCATTTTTTAGAAGACATTACCAGAATGTTAATCCATAATGACTAGCTAGCGTTCCCCAAACTTGATAATAAATACTTCACGAGTGGTTAAGTTATGTCAGACTGTCGCCTATAAGAAATTTCCATTTTTAAAATGGTACTCGCTAAAAGCCCGACATATCGATGTTTTAACAGACTCGTTCCCAGCAAGTCAAGACATTCCGGTAGAGCCAATTTGGGAGCATTTCTGGTTTCGTGGGGAAAGAATGAATACAAGAATTCTGACCCAAGAATTCGTCCAACTGAAAGTCACCATCCTAGACAAAGCCATGAAGATGAGTTCACACTCGATAGCACTAGAGTTGAGCCATCAAAAGACCCGCTTTTGAAATTGTGATGTTCTTCTTCTGCCAGCGAGATTTTCATGTGGAGAGTGTGTTGGTGTCCTGAGGTTTCAACATGGTTGTCTTCCTCAAAAGCCCAACCGCGAGTAAAGGTTCCACGGATGTCCTTTGACGGCTAAACACCTTCTCCTCCTAGCGTTTCTGACGGAACGTTGGGGGAGTAACCGAAAACTCAAACGAGAAGAATAAAGTCATCCCATTCACAGCAGAACAGGACTCGGTTTATTTTCCTCCTTTGGATTTCCTGTTGTTCTCCCTAATGTTTCGTCAGAAACGCTATGAAGAGGAGGCGTTTGGAGGTCCAAAGGACATCTCTCAAACCTTGAAACACGTTTAGGCTTCTGAGGAAGACGTCTCGTTAAAACGGCACGCCTTTAAACTGTTCTAGTAGGGTCGAAGTGGGCGTGGCGGTCAACGGTCGCACGCCTCCCCCTTACTAGCCGTGAAGGTCGCGGGATTGGCTGCGGAGGCATTTGCGATCGTGAATCGACTTGAAATAGTCCCTGTGGTTCCAAAACGATCACAAATTCCTCCGCAGCCGCGATCTCCACAGCTGGCAAGAGGGGGTGCGACCGCTGGCCGCCACGCCCACACCGGCCTTGCTGGGACTGTTGCTTTAATGAAGTTTCAACCTAGAGACCTCGTTGAGTAAGAAGAACATTATAATTGCAACAATGTCGAGATTCTACGAAGAGAGAAGTTGAAGTTTTTGCTCGAAACACCGAATGATTTCCGATTACTGTGGCTTGAGAGAATGTCAAAAAAGTGGAATTTGGATGGTTAGTAGCTGTAACCGTACTCCAAAGGTATATTTGCCGGACACTATTCCATACTATTTGATGGCTCTCATTTCCTTTTCTGACCCTTTCCTGGATGGTATAACAAATATATAGCTGTGACTGCAATTTAAAAGTAAGGTTTCACTGGAATTATCCTGCATTCTGCCAAAAGTTATTGAGAAAATTAAGAAATTATACTATTTGGCAGGAACGTCCCCTTTTTTGAAACCCTGTCTTCATTTGCCAGAAAGCTCATCTAACGAAGGAGCATAGTTCGCTCTGAACTCAAAATTGAATCCTTGATCCATTAATTTCTTTGTAATTTTCTTTTGATGAGAACTCGGTCAGACAACTCCAAAAATCCTTTCTTTTCTATTATCTGCTTCTGAGAAATACAGGAAAGTTCGGCTGTTATTCCCTCGAAGAAACAGAGAAATTTTCACGAATATTTACGCGCTGGAGGAAGCCATGCGGATAATATTCCGACGGACCAACTCAGATGATGGTAAGAAGACCAGCGACTTCCTGACCGTGTCAATACAAATCAGATTAGATCAGTGACGCTTTCCCAGCAATCGAATGGATCGACAATTTTCCAGAGAAAGGCGTGTGAGCGGCACTTCTAAGAGAATGCCGTGTCTTCGTCTTTCACTGAAATATTATGATTGGGCAAAGAATGCTCACATAAATTTTCTTGGTCATAATTCAAGTTCAAAACTCATAATCTGGTGTGTTCGCCCGCGATAAACACGCGTCGCTCGGCCTCCTGAAAAATACGAGGCTCTACCCAAAAAGCATTGAGCCATCATCTAATTTCACCTGTTCATTTCATAAATAATACTGATTGGGCAAAGGTGGTGGGGTGGCAGACGGCGCGTTATCACGCACATCCGGAGATCAACTACTGGATGGCTTGCCGTCCAGGCAATTTACGCATTCCATTCCTCCAGGGTCGTATGATGGGTGCCAGATCTTTCTGGGAGGATAAAACCACTGGTTCACTCATTGGTGGGACCGCATAAGTAATTACATAGGTGAAATCGGATTACCAATGCCACTAGGATTATGAATGATAGAAAGCGTGGCATATCAGAGAAATGGATTGATCACCCTGGTTACTTGATGCATCGCCTTTTTCAGGGTCCCTAATAATGAAAATGGTGAGAAGAGACTTTGAAAATGGAAGTACAGGAACACAACTGAAGAACAGATATCTCAGAAGTTGTCCAGTCAGAGCTCCCTTCACGATTAAGGCATCAACACTCAGAAATAACAAAATTGTGTTGCTCCTGTAGAACCACGACATCAGCAGTAAATGGAGAAAGCCATGTTGAAGAGAATCGAAATGATTATTGATTTTCAATGACAACCGTGAATAAGCCGAAGACTTTTTCTCAGAAGGATTACGGTAGCTGCGGCAGTGTCGGCGAGCGGCGAAGCGCGGCACCTCACTGGGACGAGTAGCTCGCTCTAGTGAATAGGTAATTGAGCACTCGGAACTGTAGTGATCATGAAATACTGTATTCTGCCGGCTCATAAATCGATAATAAGCCACAAATCGACCACTCAATTACATCTACACAAACCTGCGATGTTGACGATGCGGACTTGTGTGGCGGTGGCAGTTGGTGGAAGCCTGCTCCTGAACTGCTTTGCTCCTGAAAGATTGGATCGATTGTCTAAAACACATCCATAAACAATAAAATCAATAGAACACTTGTTTCATGTAGCTTTCGAATGTGTTGGGCATTCTAAAATTGTCGAACAGATAACATCTATTGTTATGTACGCATTTGGTATTTAGTGTGAATGCGTAAACAAGGAAGGAGAATTTTCTCCTTTATTGATTGGGAAAAATTACCAACCTTAAATGGTGACATTCCATTACTTTAATATTTGAGTTCATAGAAAATTGTTAAGAAATGTTAGCTCTCAAAATGGAAGAATGGAAATATGTGCTAGGAATAGAAAGGGAAGCCACTTTTAGATGATCAAGTTCTTGGATGAAGTTAGTTCAGCAAAGTGGCCCCTTTACCGCATGTACGGCCCGGGGATCAAGTCTTGAGCCGTTTGCCGTCTAGGCTAACTACGTCTTAATTCTTTCCAGGTCAGTCAGTGTTACTAGACTTGTCTGTGAGGATAAAAATCGATCGATTCAATCTTCTCAGTGGCTGACCATCACAGGTCATTACTTGTACAGGTACAATAGTGATCGAAATGCCAGCACGAATCCAAACGGGAGCAGAACGCATGGGGCATACCGCAAAGGGACTGCCAACACCGAATCTCTTACCGCTTATTTTTACATACGTTATTTACAAGTTTTATTCCCACTACTTCCAATTTTCAATATGAGAAGTTCATTTGAGAATGCTTCAGTAGATGGCTGACTATATTCGCAGGAGCAACGTTCCCTAGCAATTGCTCTGTGGAACGGCAAATATAATACATGCTTGAACAGAACCATAATAAACATGATTAAAGCCAACAACTCTTCTCCGGAGCAACAGTGATATCTGTGTAACGCAGAGAACGATAAATAACATTCTCTTCCGTGAAAAACTTTTCTCGGTTCGCAGCTGCAGAAATGGGGCCACTTTGGCGACGCACGTGTGGAAAGGGCGCCACGGGTTGGCTAAACTTGCAACCATGAACACCTGAAGCAACTACGCACGCTTACCATGACTTGCCTGCCATCTCGCTCCCCGTTATATCTCCCCCCCCCTCGTCTCCCTCTGTCACTCTCTCGCCTCGGGACCCAATTTCTGAGTTCTGGTCTTTGTGTGACAAACTATTCCACTGTTCAGGAAAGTGGGGCCCCGTTCTTCGCTGTATTCTTTTCCTCTTCCCTTATGAGATCTACCTTCATCAAAAAAAGGCAACACTGACAACAAGCGTCAACAGACGTTCCATATTTGAACCCCATGCTTTTAACTCTTCCTGCTATTGCAGAATAGGTCTGCAATACTTGTTAAAGGCAGTGATCACGATGGCTGGAGGGGGGGACGAAAGGGGGGGGGGCGTTGCGGTTTCGATGACGCCATTGAACGCCACTGGTGGAAGAACATTCAGAGGCAGTTCCAACCAAACCCCCGCGAAGAGAGGTCCAATCCACCGATGACGATCAATGACGTCATCGAACCCGCATCGCCCCCCCCAGTACCGTGATCACTACCCCTAAAACACAAGTCACGATCGCGTTGGTGTGCTTTTTTGTTTGAAAATCAGGCGAGAAGTACAATTAGGCACATTGGTGGGTAGAAAATGCAAAAGGAACCATAGAAAACACTAAAACTTCCCTTGTGAAGCAGGCTGTGGTATGACGGAGAGACACTGTGCTACAAGGAGAGGGAAAAGGCGAGATAGTACGTTGTACGCGAGATGGCGCAAACACCACGTATGCCGCGATTGGTAATGAGGGCAGCACGGCAGCACAGAAGGCAAGGGTTTAGCGCCATTGCCTTGCACTTTTGAGTCGCGACAGTGTCGTGCTTCCTGCGCTTGGAGACCCCTCGTTCCCACTTTAGGAATGACTGGTTCTTGGGATCTAAACCAGACTCGTGGCTTTGAAAGAAGATCCCACGATAAGGACGAAGGGCGACGAAGAGGAAACTTACCTAGTGAAGAGAGACAGGCGGACCTCTTGGAACTACGGACCGACATGCAACTCGCATCGAAGGGTATGCCTTAGCGTGGCCTTCCCCGCAGCGCTATTAGCGCACTCTCACCGCAAAACACCCCTCAAACATCAAACACCCCGGGCACGGAAGTGGTTTTGTGAGTTCTGGGCCAGTTTTCTTGAATTTCCTTCCTTTGTGCATCACTGACCACCTGTAATTTAATTTCTAGTGAGCTGCCTTTTCATCGAAAAATCCGCCTCTAAGCAGCACACGCCTTTCAAAGTACCAATGCCTTACTGGAAGTCGTCAAGTTTTCCTGCGTATGCGACGTGATTGTGCTCAGCTCCCAGTAGCGTGGTAGAGTCAGCTAGTACGAGCAAATCCTTCATTCAGTTCAGGCAGCGTAAGCACAAATGTTGAAACGAGTAAGATGTTGTTAGGTGCTATTGAAGCCTGCATTATCGGTTTTCCACAGATCAAGACATTTCACTACCTCAAAGCAACCTGATTTTCAGCGTCGTTCTAATTTCTCTCCCAATTCTGATAATAGTTTTGATATTCAATTTTGTAAGAAAATACTAATGGGTTGGAAGGAAAGTTCTGAAACACTCAATTCGCGCTCATTCTGGATCTCTCCCGGAGACTATGGAATCTTCCATGGGTAATATGTTGGAGGAGGGAGCTGTGCTGAGTACGGTGCTTAAATCAGCTTTCACAATAATGGCGTTTGAATGGCATAAAGTCGAGTTCTCCCGCGCGACCATCCGAGCGCTCATCCTCTGCAAGCTTCGCCTAGAGAGATATGCCCACGAGAGGCGCTCAGAATCAGTCCCGGGAGAGGCTAGGACACGTTTTCTCACATGGCGGTTTCAGCTTGGCTCGAACGCTCAACAGCGAAGACTTTGAGCTCTGTGACGCTACACACGACTACCGTCCATCTTGACCTCGTCGCCACTGTAATCAAAGGTGATTCCAGACAATCGTAACAATATCTGGCAGAGCGTCTCGAGTTCTTCCACGGCACGTTCTTTAGGCTCTTCAGGAGCTACACAAGCCTTGGAAATGTGGACAATGTTAACCGCTCGATTTCACCTGGTGGACGTCTGCATTTGTACTTCTCGTCGCACAGCAGCGACGATAGGCCGCGGCATGCGGCCAGTGGCGAAGAATAGTGGACCGTCTGCGCTAATCATATGCGACAGCAGCAGTGGCTTGGAGCATGTTGAACTGGAGTTATGATGCCTCGACTTGAAAATCATGGGGGGATGGTGATGCTGTCAAGTTTTTTAAATGTTGACGGTAATTTCCGTGGGTGGTGTTCTATCCGCAGGATCGACGATGACAAGGGCTACCCAATCCTAGCCGCTCGAAACGATCGCAGAAAAACTATACGGAATATGGCGACAAGTCAATCTGCTTGACGACAACGCACGTCGGCGCGGGTCTTTGGCCTCAAACCGGAAGATTCTCAAGCTCAAGCCAGGCTTTATTACGGCTGCCTATCTGTCATAATCGTGAAACCTGACCGTACACGTCTTTGACCTTTCCTGCTTGCTCACACATGACCTGAAGAACAAAAAAGCTTGCCGACGAAAAAGTCCGCAAATCCGACTTCCAAATGTTTTTCATCAATAGTTCTTCTACTTCTCTAAATGTGGCGTCAAGCAATTGCCCGAAGATTAGCATGTAGTTGTTGACTATGAAGGTCAATAAGATAAGGGACTTAGAATAGATGAAGAATAAAAAAATAAATTTCAAGTTTTGGCTGTGGGGTGTTTCAGAACTTTCCTTCCAACCTAATATATTTGGGTCAGAAACTGATTTCATCAAAATATTCGTCTAGGTTTTCTACGGAAGTCTCAATTGGCTGAATAGGAGCATGGTCAACCGTGCGTTGCGCAGCTTCCAACTATTTCACGACTCCCTCGTTTTCTGAGGTTCTCAAGACAAGCTTCTACCACCACTACCATCAGCCTTACGGGAGTCTCCCAATACGACCCCATCCTCCTCATCATCGATCACCGCCTTCACGCCTTCACCACCATTACTGTTTCTGTATTTGGATCTGAACTGGGAGCTCACTGTTAACCTCCAAAGTGGCCGTCGAGCAGTAGCGGGGTGGGGCACCTTTAACTTTCTAAAATACGACCCCTTCTTTCCTTCTACTTTTGAACCTTCTGCAGCCAAATACGAGCACCCTCCCAAAATCTCATATACGATCCCCTTTTCGAGAAATGCGCAACGCACGGTTGGCCCGAATAGGAGTATGAGATGCTGAGCAGTACCGCATGCACCGCATTGCGGCGTGACCGCTAGAATGAGGCCGATCGCATGTTTATCGAGAACCACTTTCAACCCTTTGATGGGTTGTATGTTTGGAACGAAGCAGGGCGGAAAATGGATGCATAATGCAGCGTAAGGAAATTTTTTCCGTTGAAAAAAGGGTTGTACTAGTTGTTGCAGCGAAGTCGCGAGGGGGTGAGAGATCGCACCGGACGTTATTCCGAACTATGACTTTATTCTACTGCTCCAACTGTATAATATTTTCCATTTTGACGCACGTGAAAAGATTTTGTGACTTCCACAGCTGGAAAAGAAGGGAATTTTTCAAACATAAGGTGAGTTAAGATCATGGATCCTTAGAAAATAGGTCGTATTTGTCTTGGTGAGAGGAACCGTATTTGTGGGTTGAGGGCTGTAAATGGGGACAGGGTGGAGAAAGATGGGGGAACAAGAAATGCAAGAATAACAGGAAAGAGTGGGCCGAGACACGTTGCTCAAATTGGCTTGGCCAAATCATCTTGGCTCTTGCTCATTTCTGCGTGTATTTTGATAAAGGTGCTGATTACCATTGTTTCTCAATTATCTCAACTTTTTGGCTTCTGTCTGCTTGTGTTTTTTTTTTCTCAACATGAGGTTATACCTTAGAAATGAACAAGGACAAGTTTAAGATAAAGATGTCAGGTTAAATTTGGTGATTCTACTGACATCATCTAACTGACCCCTAGGGGGGAGGAGAGAAGGGGTCTATCAGGTAATGGAGAAAGATTGTATTGACCAGCAATTTCTTGACACGCGGGACATTCTGATTTTCACCTAGCACTTCAATGTGGATGAAAGCGAGCTCAACTGGATAGAGTACCTCGCAAAATGCCGAGCTCGTTGCGCCATTTGTCGCGTTCGTGCACTGCTGACTTCTTGCAATAACGATCAGCAGATCTAAGACCAGGTGAACATCGCGTTGAGGAATTGGCAACTGCAGCACACCTTCGAAGGAAGATTCCACGATAAAGTCTCAGGTCGAATAAGGGGAAATTTGTCTAGCCGAAAGAAAGGCTGTTTACATAGGGGTGCGCAACGATGCCAGCCTAGTAGCAAACAGTACACTAGCGGCCTAGCAAGGTAATTCACGCGCCGCTCGGGCCGCTGCCGCCCACCGTTTCGCCGTCTGACTCTAACCACATAGCTCGGAGCACTAGCGAGGGCCGAACCGACGAGGGTCGCTTCAGAGCGGAAGTCATCGGGCAAAAGGGGTCTAATTTCTTGGGTTCTGGGCCGTTTCTCCTCATTGTTTTTTCTTCATCCCTGCACCAGTGACCGTCTCTCACTTCACTTTTGATAGGCCGCCTTTTCATACTAAACACAGCTTCTAACCGACCTCCGTACGATTCTTCTCCCGTGCTTGATCCCGCAAATCGTGTCAAAAGCTTCATTGTTGAACCCAGTTCGACCTGACCCACCTTCAACTCCGCCCACGAATTCCCTTCAACATCGCTGTGGGACGGAGGTATTTGTTGAAGCTGAAACAAAAAATTTCTCTTTTACACCACTACTACATTGTCTCAACCTATCCCTCTCTGTCCCGAGCTGGTTCCTATCTGTCTACGAATCCTTAGCCTAAATAGACCCCTCCCCTCCCTTCCACTGGGGCGATACGACTCCCTGTCGAGAAATCTTCACCCTGCGCTAGACCTCATTGTACCATCTCTGCTCGGGAGGTACGGGATAAAACGACCATGTCTGGCGAAGACCAAATCAGGATCAAACCAACTCAACAAAGTGGCGGAGACCATGAGTAGCCAGAAACAGAAGGAACGTATGCAAAAAGTGAACGACTGTTACTGCAATGGTAGTGAGACTTAAGAAGGAGCTCAAGGTAGGGAGCTCGACATCGGTGGTTGTGAGTACCTGTGCGCTACGAAATCAGCGCTTGAATCGCTGCATGCGTTCGTCCACATGAGAACCCAAAAAAGTTCGAAGGCAATGGGAATCTGTGGCGGCTTTTGCGCTATTTCGCGTGATTTGGCACCGAACATACAGTAAAAACGCCTCCGATTCAAAGACTGATGGAACCATTTCATTGAAAAAAGTATGTGAGATCCACACATACTTCATGGAGCCGGAGAAAAGCCCATTTGATCGGTATCGTCGTTGAGAGACGCGTTTTCGTTAATAGAGGCGTGTAAGGCGTGTGAAGACCAGTCAGTCGGTCATCAGTAGCTGATATAGCCGTGATTCTATCAAAGGATCGAGACAGGAAAAACAGGTAGCCTTACTGTTCGCACCTCCTCGTCCCTGTTCAGTAACATATGGCAAAAAGATTTCCCACAAAAAGGAACTGTCCCCATAATCAGCGCTAGCCAGATCATCGGAGCTTTCCATCTCTCGGGGGTCGATCAGTGGGAGCTAGACTTGTTCAGGCGCTCATGGTCTAAGAAGGAACATTCAAAACATAAGGTCCAATCATGGCGCATTCCATAAGTACTCCTTGATACAAACACGAATATGTAAATCCGGAGGAATGCGGGTGGATTTAAGTTCACACCGTGTGTTATTTATGTTTGTTAAGAACAGATGGAACACACATGTTTGTCAAAAACACATCATTGTGTCATTGTGTCAAGTGAGATTCCCTCATCGATCCTGCTTTATTAGTTGAGTTTGACTTGCATTGTTTGTTTTTTTCTGTTCCTCGGTGTTGTGTTGTATTCGCGGTTGTGATTATTTTGTTTACCATTTCACATGCGGACTGCATGTAATAAAGTAAGTAAGTAAATAAGATAGGGGTAACGTTGTGAATCCACACACTGCATCGTCCTTTTTGGATTCCAAACCAAAGCGAACTCTCCACCCTCATCAAATCGATTTAATTGCACCAAACTTGTCAGTGGAAATGGTAAGCATATGAAACACCTCAGTGCTCTCGGCGTCACCTAGCAAAGGGGAGCCAAATGAATGGATTAACTTGATGCAATTCGATCAGAAATGGAGGGGAGGGAGTGATTGACTGGGGTGAGATTTGACCGAAAATACGATGTAAGAAGCACGAGTGTGGCAGCGCTAGTTGTCATAGCCGATATGAGTTCTATTTAAAAGCTTGTATAAACGGTTGAGAACGCACTCGGGGAGAAGGTGGGCGGGTTTACTTTATAAGAGCTAGGATGAAGTTAATATTCAGTCAGCCACTCAGAGCAACCTTCTTTGAAGAACGAGGATAGAAAGATTGCCAGATCGGTTCCCATGTGACTATTTCGTTCCGAAGTTGATATAAAGATAGCTTCACAAAAAGGAAATTCGAGTGTTAGTGGAAACACCACGTAAGGTGGTAAAGGACACCCGAATGGACTAGTCAGAGTTAGCAAAATACTTGAGCAGTTCTTCAAGCAATCGATGCAAGTGCTCCCATTGTTCTCCTTTTCCTAAGACCGCGTTCAGAACATGTGACTCGATTCAATCGCCGACAATTATTTCAACGTATGTTGATTGAGGGTAAGTAGATCAAAAGGGATGAGAATCCGATGGTTTCAAAGATTTCGTAATCCGACTAAAATGGAGGCAGCTGCTCTAGGCAAGCAGTAGTTAACAGGGCTAACCGGAGGCAAGCAGAAGCTTTATAACTTGCTTAAAGTCTTTGAGCACAGCCTGTAGAGCATATTTTTCGTATCAAAAAGGGTAGTACTCGTGTTAGAGGCTTGCCCTATCGTTCACCCGAGAACAGAGACAAGACAACCAAAAAAGATTACCGTTTCGAGCTGCAGAAGGGCAAAATCATCCAGGAATAGCGTCACTCTGTGGGCGTTAGCATAGTTAGGAGAACGTCCATGCCAGAAGGCAGAATGGATTCTGCTCTTAGTGTAGGCTTGAGACATCTCTTGCTACGGCTTGGAATAGAGGAACAACGCAGCAGAGACGATTGCGTGGCTCCATGAATGAAATTGCCAAGCAGTCAATACTCTCATAATCAGCCGTGAACTTTAGAATCTCACGTTGAGCCAGACATGACACACAAGTACAATCCTCTTTTGGGAATTTAAGCGTTCTCCTAGCTTTAGATCTTGTAGTCTGGAAGCTGCACTATATTAGGAAGACTTCACTTTACATCTGGCTCAGTTCTGAGTCAGTCCTTGAACATTGTTGGGGAAACTATTTTGCGATGCGATTTGGCCATATTCAGTCAAATTAAACACTTGAAGGCCTCGAAACATCTGACTAGTCATTGAACGCTCCATCGGAGTTACGACCTTCTGTGAATACGTAACTAACGAGAACAAATTGAATGCATCACATTCTCCTGTAAATATGGACATCATCAGAGGGTGCACCTAATAAGCGATTATTCCTGTCTCTGTTACGACCAGATTAGTTCGAGCCCTTCCATGAAGGGTCTTTCACGGTGCAAAAATCTTTTTCAAAACGTTTTCTGCTTTTTACAGGAATCATGCGTGATCTACAAAACTGAGGTGAATTTTCGCCGAGCGGTCCCGTGAAGGTCAAAAAGGGAGAAATGCTCCGAGGTTCAAGTTCCCTCTGGTGACAACAATTTTGCATTTCAGGTTGCAGCCCCCGAATTTCCTTCAAATAGCGCCAGCACCACGTACATAGATGTCATATGCGTTACCTGGACAAAAGACTCGTCGCCGAGAGTTCCATACATCCTCCAACGCGTAAAATCACCCTCTATATGAAGACCGATTTGGAACTGCGCTCCATACCTTGGAAGGCATCTTTTTGATCATCAGTAGGGGGAGCCTCAGCAAAATCAAACCGCACTTTTGTAGTTCACGCGAGAGTAACTCCAACATACATAAAACCGATTTGAAATAGCTCCACACCTTGAAAGGCATCTTTTGTTAAGGAACACAAAATGTCAAACAGCTCCTGTCTGGAAATTCATAAGTTAGTGGGAATCGTGGGAATAAAGGTTAGTCAAGGTTCTAGAACTTTCAGAAAAGATGTGAAAACATTGTAACAATAAAAAAAAACAGAGTCACAAACCGATTAGGCCGAATGATTCAAAAAGCTGCACGCTTCAAGCTACGATTAAAGATAATCTGTTTATCTACTTCAAAAGTCACACATGCTCTATAACAAATCAATAATTGACCAGAAGACCGAAGTTCTAGAAGAGATTCAACTCAACACGAAATTCGCCTATTGTCCCCATTCAATTCATCACTCTAGGAACAGCGAGAGGCTGGCTGCTGCTGGTTACTGTATGAACGTTATTGCATTTGTCACCGCCTTGACATTAACACCTGATAAAGTTTGTTTCGGGGTCCCACGCTCGCTATTTCAGGGTCCGATGTCGAACGCATGTTGGCCCGGGCGCGACCACCACGATCGGACGAAAAATCTATGCTTTGACTGCACCTTGTTTGAATTCAGCAGCGTTCTGAAACTTGCTGAATTCTTCCCTGTAGATCATGAGAACTTGCATTTTCAGATACCAGAGCGGAGAAAACTTTTCTAAGACTAAACTTAATTGGGTGCAAGGAACCAATAATCGATTATTGGAGGGGACTGATGAATTGATAAAATATAGTAATCTCAAATTCAACCATTATTATGGAAAAGATGTGACAGGAAACCTCGGCCGTGAGTGGAAAAAGTAACAGCTCAGCTCGTAAAAGAGATCAAATTGTACTAGGACAAGCTAACCGATGAATCAATCAATGATTTCTGAGATGGAAGAAACCTCACTGAGAGAAATATGGAGTAGGTGGAAAGTTATAGGTGAGAACAATCCGTCCGATGTGACTTCTGTTGTATTTATATAGAAGACTAAATTCCTTAGGATACAATTACAGCAGTAATCTAGCAGCTTGACCCCTTCCCCCTCAATTAACTTACCCCTTCAAAACGATCGATTTGATCTTAAAAAGGAAATGAGACTGAGCTCTGCTCTAAGATGTCGCTGTGCTAGAATTTAGCGAGAAACTAAGCCTGGGCCGTTGCTAGACAGAAATGTCACTCCAAATGTCACCCAAGGTCGATCCTCTTATGAAACAGCGCTAGAAACATGTACATGTCGGATCAGAGTCATCTTAAAGCTTTGTGGGGAAAACTGCAGAATGTACATACTTGTTCCAATTATCTGAAATGGAAACTTTCATCGCAGTCTGCTAAGCAAACCTGGCCTAGCGCTTGCTTAAAACGTCACCCCAGGTTGAGCCCCCTATCAGATATCAAATGCCGTAAGAAACATGTCGGGTCAAAGTAAGATTAGTAAGGCTCTGGAGGAAGAGCTGTAGAATGCACTAGTTTCAATCATCAACAGAGTTAACATTCATCGTAGCCGCTGCCCAAATTATCATCATTCAAATCGGATTCGAAGAACAACGTGTAAATCGGTTCTGGAGGCCAAGACTTTCGGGAGCTGTGCTGAGGATGAATGAAACACTGAAACATGCCTATTTGATGCATAGTGGAATTTATAGTCTAGAAAAGTCACAGGAGACGACAAAATGATCAAAAAAGTGACACGCAGTGATAAGGAGAGCCCCAAGGTGCTGACTAGACCATCGCAGATATCACGCACAAGTCTCATAACCTGTCAATTTCGCTAGTACCGCCGTTGCAACGAGCGCTGGGTAAGGGCGTGGCATCGGCTACCGTATATGAATCACGAGAGTGGTGAGGCGAACCAGCCGGCCAGCCAGTCAACCAGTCAGCCACTCAGTCAGCCTGGCTATTGCGCTGCGCTCCTCTCTCTCTGCCTCTCTTCAGTTCGAATATGTATGACTCGGATGACGAACCGCGAAAGTGAAAAGACGAAGCAAAAAACAGCAGTCAGTAGAAGACAATGGTCACACCGCCCCAAATGATGCGACTTGCTCAGCGTTAATGGGTCATCGGAATCGGTAATGGGGTGCAATAGTTTCGCCTTTACTAGAAACTTAAAAACTATCATGTAAAACCGATGCATGGAAAATCGATTATTTTTGGTTGGCTAATGAATATTTTACAGTAGCACTCAAAAGTCTTCGGTGGAATACTTCTTCGACTGTAACTTTTTTCCTGCATTATCAAATCTGTTCAAATCTTTATAAGTTTTGGAGACAAGCCTCCTCCACTTAGAAGGGATATTACAGCTGAAGAGGAGGAAGAGTAAGGTAGAAACAATAATTTCATCAGAAATTCCCGAGTATAACCAAATTTCATGTAAACTTAAAACTGTTGTAAAAAGCTTAGAATCTCATGAAACAATCGTCCGCTTGATATAAAACATTAAGCAGCTTCAATACTTTGCTGACTACCTTCCGTAGTAGCTGAAACCTTGATAGGCCCATGTATGGAATCAGTTACTGAATTCACTGTCTGTTGGGAAACCCACCTCAATTTTCTTCCAAATCTGGCGTTTCTCGTCCACATTTTTTGGCTCTTTTTGTAACAAAGTTTCGCCACCCCTTTTCATAGTTTTTCCATAGTTTTCACAGTTGAAAAAGTGTTCCATCGAAGGCTTTTGAGCGCTACTGCAGAAGTCATCTTAATTGTCCTAATTATGGAATCCAAAATTTTTCAAGCAACCATGGAAAAATACTATAATATTCAGCCTACATAAACGCCTAATGTTGTTACGAGGGTCAGCCATGGAAACCATAGAAAAACTGCACAAAAATACTGCTGGATGGCGGCGTCGTGCGAAAGAAAACCAACAGTCCGAGGCTTAAAAATTGATTTCACCTCAGAAGAGCAACCCTCGAGCAATGTTTCGAAGCTCATAGAAATTTTTTCGATAACCCGTTGTATTCACTTCGAAGGGTGGGGGGGGGGTATTTCCGTGGAGGAAAGGGTGGTCGTTTCTCACAATACAAGGATAGATTAGGGGAAGAAACTTGACAATTTCAGATTAGGTTATGATGACGAAAGTTGAGGGGTCGTGTTGTGGTGCATGCATAGACACCTCCAAGACTGGTGAAGGGGGAAGGGGCTGAAGGGGACATTTCGAGGATCGATGTTCGATGCTAGCCATATGGGGTTTGCGCACATTGTTAGACAACGTTTACTGTGATTGTTTAAGATACAGACCGATGAAAATATTCTGTCGGTGCATGTAAGGGTTGCACTGAGAGGCTGCACAAGAAGATGGGCAACTGTGTGGGCTGCGAACGTGACCGACAGAGAAAAAGCACATTGAAGTGATTTATAGAGAGCAGGAACCTCGAGCAGGCTTCGAGAACGGCTGGAAGGGGCTCGTTCCCATGCATGTAACCCCTTCTTTAGAAAAAAAAAACCCTTTATGAATGGAGAAACTGCTAAATTGTTTCTTATAACGATTCAAATACTTAGATGCGTTCGAATTTACAATAGTAACAGGGCCTTAAATTGCTCAAAAGCGGGAGTCTAGATCAGCATTCTGTGATAGGGGTAGTTAGAGTTCATATGTGTGAGTGCTGATGAGCTGCACCATCATATCTCATTCATTCGAAAACATCACCGCCTCGCTGGCCACTATCTAGCTGTGTAATCGAGATCGAAGGACCGTTTTTGCGCCCTCTCGTGGACTCAGCTCTTCTCGCGAACGAAGCGATGACCATGAAAAAAAACTTTCCCAACGGCTCAAAATATTCTCAAACGCCGTGATGGTCGAGACTGAAGTGCGAAAAAAACCCTCACGATTGGATGAACTGAAAGAGAGCTGTGGACAGAAAAAGAAGGGTTCAGATTCATGAAGAGGGACACTTCATTGACTTGAAAAAAGTGTGATTGATTCGATCCCAGAAATTAATTAGTTTTCGTGCCACTCACAGATATCGTTGCCATCAAGATACGCTGAAAAAACATTCAATCCATACTTGTAAATGGTGTACGGCAGTGTGTTGGGGGATGGGAAGAAGATGGACGGAGTTAGAGCCATCATCAGAGTCGACGCCATAAGCTAGCACTGCTAGCAGCATTACATCCGGTAGGCTTATTCAGAGTCAACTGCGACATTGGTAGGAAGCCCTACCCGGCGCGCATCAGAGTTTCCAAGGGCCACCCTTCCTCCGAAAATTGCAATACCATCGTACTCTTTCAACTCAAAGAATGATTCCACGGCTAGGCCGGAAATCTAAGAAAAGGAAATGTACCTAGTGTGAAGGCACGGCGCTGTCTGAGAGTACTGGACGATCGCACCAGAGGCCATGCGCCCAGCGGCCTAGCAGGGCCGTATCCGCGCCGCTCATACCGCTGCACTCGTGCAGAATGGCTGGCCGTTTGCCTTCTGGCTCTGGCCGCTCTACTGGCACTGGCAAGAATGTGAGTCATTTCTTGGATTCTGAGCTGTTTATGATTTTTCTTCATCCCTCCATTACTGATCACCTTTACCTTGATTTCCAATGGGTTGTCTTTCCATCGTGAATCCCCCTTTAGCAAACCCCTTTAAAAAGCACTACCCTCTTGTTGGTAAATTACAAACGGAGGAATGTTTTTGGGCCAGAACGAGAAGTTGTTCTTCTCACGTACAGTCGCTGATAAATGGTGTCGAACGCCTCTCTCTGAGGGAAAAAGGACATACATAAATGGTGGTTTGTCCTTCCCGCTTGAGCGCATCACTACTGTGTACACCACTGAAAGCACATTTGATGGGAACAGATTATCACAACAAGTTTGAATCCATTTCCAACAGGAACTAACACAGAATAGTATAAAAATGGGATGACTGTACCCATCCCTGTGATAATTCCAGGGCAGAATTCACAAGGCAAAATTAGCAAGTGAAACGCATACTCCTTGCAGCCACTATCAATGGAACCAAAACTTCAGGGGATTTCAGTGGGCATAGCTCTCATAGTATTGAAGATTCATGATCGGCAACACCTAGCTCACCATATACCAGATTGGCCCACGGCAACTGCCGAGACCTCACTTTCCTTTGTGAGCTTTATCCCGTCTGCCATGTTCCCTTCCACTTGTGGCACCTCACTTGTGGCACCAACACCTCGAATGTGACGCTGTGCGAAAGGTGTTTTATATATTAGAGGGCATCGTCGCAATAGGGACATGCGATAGAATGAGATCTCAGCACTTCATTGTACCGTGAGTCTAATCGGGTTGGTTTTCCTCCTCCCGTCTTCATCATCCTTTTTCCACTGCCCTCGAGCTGCCACCGCAGCAGCATGTGGAATGACCGAGAATATCCTCAGTAGATGTTTGTACAGCCCTTGGGATACCATCACAGTCATGCCATTGCAAAATTGATATCATAAGGCCTACGCGCTTCCCGTTTTTGTTAGCGGCTTGTTTATTCCTTTCACCTCAATTTTTACAGAGAGACATACATACTCACATGCAAACATAAACCGACTCACCAAGTTAGCGGGTTATAAAATAGAAGGATTTGAGCTTCAATGAGTACTCGATATGAAGTGTTG